>PVKE010003632.1:21021-70849 GCA_004027555.1 Craseonycteris thonglongyai | reverse complement strand
TCACTTTGGGGGGTTTATATTACGGTATGGTGGTTGCTATGGACTGAATGTTTGTGTCTCCCCTACCCGGCCTTCCAAATTCATGTTGAAATCCTAACTCCTGATGTGATAGTATTAGACAGTGGGTGGGCCTTTGGGGAGATGATCAGGTCTTGAAGGTCGACTTCAGAGAGCTCTCTTGCCCTCTCCACCACAGAAGAAGAAAACTGCCATCTGCAACCTGGGAAAGGGTCTTCATTAGAACCGGACCCTGTTGGAGCCCTGACCTCAGATTTCTATTCTCTGGAACTCTGAGAAATGAACTTCTGTTGTTTATAGACCATGCAGGTGATGGTGTTATGTTACAGCAGCAGAAACTAAGGCAGTGGTGATATAGAAGACTGTCTTGTCTCTTAGGAGATACATGCTGTAGTATGTAGGGGTGAAGTGTCATCATATCTGCAAATTACTTGTAAGTGGTTGGACCAAACACAGTATAAATATTTGCATATAAATAGTTGAGCACAAAGAATATAATGTACTGTGTACATTTCATATATGAGTGTGTGTGTGTGAGAAAAAGTAAGCAAATGTGGACAATGTTAACAACTGGTGAATTGAGGTGAAAGATGCAGTTCTCTGTATTATTTTTGTCAACATTTCTATAGGCCTGAATTTTCTAACATAATAAGTTAGGCAAAAGTGAAAACATCTTTTTCCTCATTGTCAAACATACTATACATGCTTGTTCATTGAGAAATTTTAGAAAATATATGTAGAATAAAATAATAGAAAAAGCATGAAAAAGAAAATCATCGTGTGTTATAGCAGAGCTTCTTACCATCATCTCCCTTCCCAGTCCCTCTGCAGAGGCCAACCTTTCTAACCAAGAGTCACATAGGAAGATGAATAGGAGTCGTTTACATTTCTCCAAGATCTTATCAATTGAGTTTCAAATCACCTTGGCTCTCTCAGGTTTAATTCTTTCTATTCAGAAGCTACAAACTAAATACTCAAGTGTTAACAAAAAATTATTTAAAAAAACACGAAAGTGCTTAAGTTGACACATCAAACATCACAAAATTCAAAACATAAATTCATCGCTGAAATGCCTAAAACCTTCCAAAGCCTCCCTGTTGTGGTTAGAAGAAAACACACTCAGGTGGCCCAGCATCTAAGATCTGACCTCTGCCTTCCTCAGACTTCATCTCCTGCACTCTTGCTTTTTTCTAGCCACCTGTACTTTGAATCTCCTTAACGATCCTAGATTTTGCCTTAGGGTGTTCTTGGCCCAGATCTTTGCAGGCTGGCTCCTTCTCATCATTAAAATCTCAGATCAAATGTCAAATGAGACCTCTTTGGAGCAGCCTCAGTGACCACTCTACCTGAGGCAGCTCCTCGTCCGCAACCTTTCCCAGTGCTCTCTGTCCTTCAAGTGTGTTTTGTTTCAAGTCACTCATCACTATCTGAAATTATCTTGTTCATTTTCAGTTTAATTATCTTTGTTGCATGTCTTCCCTGAACTAGAGTATAAACCTCCTTGAGGGACCCAGTTTGTCTTGAGTCCACTGTATCTCCCAAGACAGAGCTAGATCAGAATCTGGTACATATCAGGTACTGAATAAATTTTTTTGTTTTAAAGATTGATTTTATTGTTTGAGAGAAGGCAAGGGACAGAGAGAGAGAGAGAGAAGGAGGGAGGGCCCGGAGCAATCTCCACAGGGTATGCATCATTAGTTGTGACATGGTTTCATTCCACACAGGTGGATGCGGGACCACACAGGGTGGGAAATAAACTGGGGAGGCTTCTTGCATTCTTGCATGGGAGGTGAGAACCTTCACTGCCATCCTGGTAGTTGCCAGTTGCACCACAGCTCAGCATGTGGGTTTACATGGCTGGGGCCGGGATTCAATCCCCGAACCTTGTAGTCACAGGGAGAGCATTAAACCTGCTGCACTAGCCCAGCATTCCCCATTTATTTCAATATTATGTTTGAAAAATCCACCATGTTGGGAGTTGCTCTAATTGGTTTATTCTCAGTTTATATTTCTCTATGGCCACACTCTGAAATCTTTTTAGGCAGTTTAAAGGAGTTTGGGTATTTTTTAGAGACAAAGAGCAATAAAATTGTTGGGAACATTAATTCCGTAATTAGATGACCTGTATTTGAATCCAGACTCTATAACTTAGTAGCTATCTTTCCCAGAAATGGGGAAAATAGTATTACATCATAGACTGTTGTAAAGACAAAAAACAAAAGTCCCTAAAGCACTTAGTACAGTGCCTGGCATATGGTTATCCTGAGTAAATGATGGCAATTGATGTTACTATTATTTTACCTGTTGAAGTTCCAGTTCAGGGACTGACTCTGTTTAACCGTGGCTCCTCCTGGAGGATCTTGCTTCATACATGGGAATTGAGATAGAGCTTTACTCACCATATGTAATCATCCTCTCGGGAATTGCCTTCCTGGTGACTTCCTCATTAATTCCTCCATACGTCTGTCCAAGGAAACTGCTCTAGGAGCCTCCCACCTTGTGACTGGGTGGGGAAACCACCAGGCCCTCTGTGCAAGCAACAACTCCAGACTGAGTTGTCCTTGAACAAATGCCAATCCTGGAATCCATTCATTAAGCAGATGAGGCAGAGTGGAAGTGTTCTAATCCTCCTTCTTTTGTCCTGTAATAACTAGTACTAGAGATGTGAGCCTTGGAATGCTACTAAGGAATGTGCTGTTTTCACAACGGCAGCAGATTATCTGAGAGATGGACAAGACTCCACAGGCATGTTGGATTTGAGAATCAGGGTTATATTCATTTGCTCATTCAACAGGTATTTATGGAAAAACTCTATGACAGGGACTGTTTCAGGTAGATGGGATACAGCAGTGACATGTTAAACTGACCAAGGCTTGTTTGTGGCCCAGCATATAGTCAGTCTATCTTGGTGAATGGTCCACATGCCTCTCAACATTCTTAGGAAGAGAGTACTACTTAATATTATCCCAAATTTACAGTGAAGAAAATCAGGCTTACGTACTTGAACCGCTCTAACAGCTAATAAGTGGCAACATGAGATGTGAACCTAAATGTCTGACACCAAATTCTGAGCTCTTAACTCTCTCCTTTACATATAAAACTGAAGGAAAAAAAATGTTTTTTAAATTTTACCATTCATTTGACTGTAGATAAAATCAAAACAATTCTAATCATAGTTCCTCTGAGAATAATATTTACTTTGTTTGAGTCATGAGGATTTTCATCAAATAATGTCCAATAGTGGATCGTAGTCCATAATACCACTGGCAGTTGTCAAGAAGGAATATTGGATTTAAAATAATCAATACTTTGCTACAATTTATGATTATGTGACATGATTACATTGAGCATGGCATCCACTAAATTTTGTTCTGCTGTTGAAGAATGATATGCTTAGGTTTTGAGGCTGGATTTTCTTTCTGAACATTTTCAACTACTACCTAACATGCACACTGTTAGGCAATAGTTAAAAGAACACAGTTTTTAGATTTTTCGGTGTTGTGAGAGCATCATTTGGAAAATTAATCTGGATGGAATAAAAATGGCACCCAACATTCCAATACAAATTTAGCTTAGTACTAAGTTGAACCACACGAAATTGTCATTTTGCAGTTAACAATTATCAACTATTTCCAATTTCACATAGTTCAACTTAATGAGTGTGAATTCAGCAGGGAAGTAAGCTTCTCTAAGACAGAGGTTTTTGGTTTTTTTGTTTGTTTATTTGTTTTATAAGATTTATTCTTATTGTTTTTGATAGAGAGAGAGAGAGAGAGAAATACAGAGACAGAGAGAAGGGGGAGGGCCCAATACAGTCTCCATTGTTGCACATCATTGGTTTTTCCACATAGTTTCATTCCACAGGTGGGCGCGGGGCTGCACAGGGCAGGAACTGGGCCAGAGTCTCACCCTGGCGAGAACCGAACTGGGGGCACTCCCCAGTTCAGCACATGGGTCCGCATGGGCCGGAGCTGGGACTAGATCTTTGGTCCCCGGGGCTGCAAAGTGAGCACCCAACCAACTGAGCCATCCCGGCTTCCCTGAGGTTTTTGTGTTTTGTTCATTACTGTGCACATGGTAGGCACTCAGAAAATGTCTATTGAATGAATGAATAAGGAAAGCAAATAAATCATGGTAACTAACCTTCCATTTTACACAACATGACTTTGGGTTTAGGTTTGGTGTGGGAATAAAAAAAATAGCATATGCATTATTTAGTGTCTTAAAATTATAATAGGTTAAATTCAAAAACCTAATTTATTCAAGAGAATTAAAAACATGTCCACACAAAAACTTGTACATGAAAATTCATAGCAGCATTATTCATAATAGCTAAAAACTGGAAATAACCCATGTCATCAACTGATGAAGGTTTAAACAAAATGTAGTGTATCCATGCAATGGAATATTATTCAGCCATAAAAAGGAATGAAGTACTGGTAGGTACTATAACATGAATGAAGCTTGAAGACGTTATGCTCAGTGAAAGAAGCCAGGCACAAAAGGCACATGTATTATTTATTCACATAAAATGTCCATTCTGTGAATAAAATTAGGTTCGTGGCTGCCAGGGTCTGGAGGCAAGGGGAAATGGGGAGTGACACAAGGTTTCTTTTTAGGGTGATGAAACCATTCTAGAATTAGATATTGCTGATAGTTGTACCCTTGTGAATGTACTATCCACATACTAAATTGTATGTACACTTTAAAATTAAGGGCGAGCTGGGGCGAGCTTCCCATGTAGGAGGTCCCTGGCACAGTTCCTGCCCTGCATGCCCCGCGCCCACCTGTGTGGAATGAAACCATGTCGAAAACTAATGACACACAACTATGGAGACTGCTCTGGGCCCTCCCCCTTCTCTCTGTCTCTCTGTCAAAACAATAAAATAAATCTTCTAAAAAATGCAATTAAATTAAGGGTGAATTTTATGGTATGTGAAACATACTTCAATTTTAAAAAGTGGGAAAAAAAACTCAAGTTCTCCTCTTTAGAACATGTCAAGGTGCACTATAATAGGTATGTTTACAAATCTGAAAAGTATTAGGAAATGTTCCCTTGTTTAATTATAAACTGAGTGGAATGTTTGAAGATTTCAGTAATCCGACAGGGAACATTAATAGGATTAACTTGACTTCCCAGTGTTAGCACCAATTTAAACTGCATCATTCAAAAACTACAGTCATGCTAAAATAATTGTAGCAAATGACTTCCAGGAAATCAATGTCAATCAGATTACCCATTAATCCTCTCATTATTTAAAATACCATATATTCATATATGCTTTTACTTCCTTAGGTACTGAATTATGCCTTAAGATCTATTATATGGGACAGTCACATTAATTAAAGGTGGAGAAGTGGGTGGGATTGGACAGAAATTTATTTGCTATGCTGACATTCCAGATTGGAACACAAGTGAAGCAGGATTTAAGAAACCTAAATTCTAGCCTTCAATACAGATGGTAAAGAGCAAGAACTAAAACTGCCACATTCTGGAATACAATTAAAAATATGTATTGAAATACAACATGCATATATAAAAGTGTACACATTGTTAAGTGTAGACTACAAATTTTTCTAAGTGAACACTCCTTTGGAAACAGCCTCAAGATCAAGAAATAGAACATAGGGGAAGCCGGGATGGCTCAGTGGGTTAGGCGCTCACTTTGTAGCCCCGGGGACCAAGGATCGAATCCCGGCCCCGGCCCGTGCGGACCCATATGCTGAGCTGGGGAGTGCCCCCAGTTCAGTTCTCACTGGGGCGAGACTCCAGCCCAGTTCCTGCCCTGTGCAGCCCCGTGCCCACCTGTGGAATGAAACTATGTGAAAAAACCAATGATGTGCAATTATGGAGACTGTTCTGGGCCCTTCCCCTTCTCTCTGTCTCTGACTCTGTATCGCTCTCTGTCAAAACCAATAAATCTTTAGAAAAAGAAAAAGAAATAGACCATAGCACACAGAACTAGGGCTTTTTTTTTTTTTTTAGATAAAGAGAATACTAAAATAATTTAAATTCTCCCAAGAACAAATTCTCCATCATACCAGAGTTAAATTTGGGGAAGGGAGCATAAGATCTTGAAGTGGTAATAACGGACGAGTGTACTGTAGTATGCACTTAACTTTGATGGCATATTTACTGACACCGATATCTAGAGTACTTGACCTTCATCCAGGCGTGTCCAATTTGCTGCCCAGCACGGCTTTGAATGCAGCCCAACGAATTCCTAAAGATTTACTTTTATTGTTTTTTTGACAGAGAAGGGGGAGGGCCCAGAGCAGTCTCCATAGTTGACATTAGTTTTCCATATAGTTTCACTCCACAGGTGGGCACAGGGCTGCGCAGGGCAGGAACTGGGCCGGCACCAGGAAGAACTGAACTGGGGGCACTCCCCAGCTCAGCATATGGGTCCAAATGGGCCGGGGAGGGATTCGATCCTCGGTCCCCAGTGCTGCAAAGAGAGCACTTCATCCGCTGAGCCAGCCCAGCTTCCCCAGTACGAATTCTTAAAACATTATGAGGTTTTCTTTTGTGACCTCTTTTCTTTCTTTTTTAAGCTCATCAGCTTTTGTTCGTATTTGTGTGTTTTATCTTTTCTTTCTTTTTTAAGCTCATCAGCTTTTGTTCGTATGTGTGTTCTATGTGTGGCCTAAGACAATTCTTCCAGTGTGGCCCAGGGAAGACAAAAAGGTTGAGACACCGTTGATTTAACCACTCTGAATAAAAGGTCTTTTTTCTCCATCCAGAGATTCAGAAACATTTCCTAAACGTACCTAGAACTTTTGAAAATCTCCCACATCTGGATACTCCCTTCTGACAAAACTTGATCCAAATTTTTGGAGCAGGAAAAGTGTAAAGACGTATTTTTCTTGCCAAAAGCTGAGCCGTCTTCAGGAGGAAAAGTGTCCTGTAGACGTCAGTCCGCTTCTGCTGAGCTGGGAGCGCGCCCCGGGGAGGTCTAGGACCCCCAGCCCCCGGAACCAGGGTCCTTCTGCGCTGGGTCCCCGCGCCTCCGGCCCAACGCCGAGCTTTCCTGTAAGTGCAAGGTGTTACAGGGGTGCGCGGCGCAGGGCCGCCTCCTCCCCCTCCCATCCGAGTTTCAGGTGAATGGGTCACCCAGGGAGGACGCAGCCACACCTCCTGGCCAGCGTCCACCGCCTCCTTTCTCCTTCCTCCGGCGGAGACGGCGGGACTCCCGGGAGAGCCGGCTAAGGAGCCCGTGCGGGTTGCAGGTGAGACTGGCTTGGCCCCGCCGCGGGTGCGCGGCCGCCGGGCCTGGCGTCGGTGCGCATGCCCGAGGGCCGGCGGCGGGGGTCGGGGCGGAGGAGGGGGCAGGGCGGAGTCCCCGGCTGGTTCCCGGCTGGTCCCCGGCTGGTCCCCGGCTGGTTCCCGGCTGGTCCCCGGCTGGTTCCCGGCTGGTCCCCGGCTGGTTCCCGGCTGGTCCCCGGCTGGTCCCCGGCTGGTCCCCGGCTGGTTCCCGGCTGGTCCCCGGCTGGTTCCCGGCTGGTTCCCGGCGGCCCGCACAGCGCCAGGTGCGCCCGCCAGGTGACCGAGCCCCCGCCGTGCTCGGTGGCTTAGGTGAGCAGGTGCGAGCTGGGCGCGGCGACCGGGGTGTCGGCACCCCCGGAGCCCCGGGGGCGGGCGCAGCGCCTCTGTGCGGTGGAGGAGGGACGGGGTAGGGCGCTCGCTGGTTTCGGTGGCGGTTTCGCCCCCTGGGCTGGCACTCGCGGGAGCCGGAGACGTGCGGGTCCGCGGGGCGAGGCGCGCGGGCGCCACTCGGAGGCGCCGATCCGCTCGTTCCTCCGTAACGCTCGTGTGCCCGGCGGCCCGGGCAGCGCTTCGGTTTGCGGGGAGCTGGAGGTTGGTGAACGCGGAGACGCTTGCGCTCTGCCCCGGGGGTGCTGTTCCGAGGGCCCCGTGGGGCGCGGCGCTCGGCTCCCCGCGGGTCCCGCGCCCCAGGCTGGAGGGAGGGGGCGCCGAGGACGGCACCGTCCCCGTCCCCACCCGGGGAGAGGGGTGGCCGGGCTGGGTCCGTGAAACTGCATTCCTGGCGGGACGGTGTGGCCGACGGGCTGTCTGCAGGCCATGGGTGGGAGTGGGGTGAGTGCTGTGGGGTTAACCCGGGGGCCGGGGGCGGGGAGGTAATTTCGAGGGAGGCCGCATTTCGAGGGAATGTGGTCACACTGGGACGCTCAGCCGTGACCGAAAGGCCTCGGGCGGGCCCTGCCGGGGGTGCCCCTGGGCGCCGCGGGGACGCACGGCCGCCGGGGTTGGAGACCTCCACGTCCAGCAGACATGTTGCCGGCGTCGGAGGAAGTGTGCGGGGAGAGGGGGTTCAGGGCCCAAAATGGCCTCTGCACCTCAAGGCTGGGAAAGCAACTCCCAGCCCCTCGTGTCCCCGGGAGAGCGACTGAGCCGGAGCATAAGCCACGGCATCCTCAGGCCGGGAAGTGGCCCCGGCGGGAGGGAGGCTGCCTTCCAGGTTAGTGCGTGGCCCTCGCGCACAGCAGGTGCACTCTTGGGGTCCCTGGAAAAGAGAAACCCCATTAGGGCACTACTGGTGGTTCCTGCTGTGATTGAAAACTAGTGCTTTCTAGATGGAAGTAGATTTCTCAAACGACCGCTCTCCCAAGTGTAACAATGTTTCTTTTGCATTGTACATAGGGATCTTGATTTTCTTTTTCTGCTGTTTTAAACACTATATTTCAAGTGCTTTGAACCGCAGTCGTTCCTCAAGCATCAAGCAAAGCAGCACTTTTCCTTTTTGTAGTTTTGCATTTAATTATTACGAGCCTCCTTTGCTAGGTGAGGAAGAGGAGGATATGGAGATTTAGACAATTCCTTGGCTATTTAGGGGAGTGATGGGCAGTTTTAGCAGAGTGCCCCTCTGTGTGGAAGGCACTCTGCTAAAAGTGTTTTGTACCTTATATCACTTCACCACTCTAAAAGGTAGACCTTATTAGACCTCCATTTTAAAGGCGAGTAAACACCTGTAGGGATAACATGTTACAAAAGGTCTGGCTTGAAAATGACTTGAGCTAATCAGGAAAGATATACCGTATTAGAAAAGCAGCAGTTCTTTTTTTTTTTATATCTTTTCACATTTATAGAGAGTAATTATCTTTTTGTCTTCAGTGCATATTTATTTCTATTTTACTTTTGACAGATAGAGAGAGAGACAGAGACAGAGACAGTTAGAGAACCGAACTGTGGGAAGTCCCCAGTTCAGCATGTGGGTCCTGCCTGGGCCGGAGCCGGGATTCGATCCTCGGTCCTCGTGGCCTCAAAGCGAGCGCTCAACCCGCTGAGCCGTCCCGGCTTTCCCAAAGCAGCAGTTCTTAATATTCCAGCCCCAGAACCAAATTTGGGAAGTTTCTCTGGAATTCTCTTTTAACTGGTCCCGATGGCTTCATATAAATTTTCTGCATCCTGCTTGATATGAAGGTAAAATTCTTCCTGTTTAAAAAATAAAGTTGGAATTCCCCTTTTCAAAATGATAAAAGATTAATTTTAATATCATAAATCAACCAGTATCTTTTACTTTCCCAGGAACCTTCTAGACTCTAGAGGGAAGTTTTCTTCAATTGCAATTTAAGGCTTACTTCATTAGAATATTTAGTGGGCTTTTTTCATCTACATTACTATTTATGAAAATATTAGAGTAAAAAGACCATGCAGATTTGTTTTACACCTTTCGTGTTAGCCTCCAGGCTTGGAGCTGTTCTGTAACCTACTCATAGCTAGTTACCTTTCCAATCTCGAACATAGTATGGATCACCTAGGGATCTGACTGAGATAGAGTCGGATTTATAGGTTAGAGGTGGGACCTAGAATTCTGTCTTTCTAACAAGTTTCCTGGTGATGCCAGTGTGGTTTTGTGTGTTTGACCCTTTTCTCTCCTTTGCCCTTAGACTGTAAGCTCTTAATGACTTTTGTTGAACTTGAAGGATTGTATTTACTGGGGGTTAGCTGAGTGAAGAACTTCAAGATATTCACTGCTAGACTGAAACCCTTGCTGTAACACAGGCTATGGGTTTTATAAATCAGATATTAGTAGAGCATCACTTTGTACCTAAGATCAGGAATGAGTGTGATGGTCAAGACAAACATCAAAGTGCTTGTGAAAGCTTGTATTCCAGTTGGGGTGGAGATAGTGGCGGTGAAAAAAGAAAAATAAAGAAAGAAGAGAAGGAAGGAAGGAAAAGAAAAACGAAAAGTTTAGTTGGGAGTGGGGAATTTGCTCTGAAAATAAAACAGGTTTGGCGGATGAAGTGAGTGACTGGCAGGGCATCTCTGAGGAGGTAACATTTGAGCTGAGACTTGGGCTGCAGGCACCTGCCATGTAAAGATCTGGATGGTCTAGAGCAGGGGTCTCCAAACTTTTCAGCCCGTGGGCTGCATTAACTATCAAACAGCAGTTTGGGGGCCAACTACACACTCGAGGTCCAAATAAAAAAGAATCAAAACATAGATGTTGTTTTTAATTATTTATTTAATATTATTTTATTCAGATAAAAAGGTCTCCACGGGCCGGATGAGAGGGCCTCCGGCCCGCGGACCGTAGTTTGGAGACCCCTGTCTAGACAATGATATGGTGTCAACTATGATATGGTGTCAAAAGCTATGGTGTGCTTAAAAATCATCTGGAGAACCTATTAAAGATGCAGTTTCTGACACAGAGCTTGTCTATTTCAAAATGTATCTAATTTCAAAATTTTAGGCAGTTTACTAATGATGTGCCTATAAGCTAAATAGACTTATTTAATATCAGATACAACTTTAAAAACTTCTTAAAGACAAATTAACTATTGCTGTATATGATTGGAAAGGAACAGACTGCCACCTCAAATTATTTTTTACTTATTGACAGTCGCTTAAAAAATAATTTTGGGCAGGGAAGCCGGGATGACTCAGTGGGTTAGGCGCTCACTTTGCAGCCCCGGGGACCGAGGACCGAATCCCGGCCCTGGACGTGCTTGACCCAAGTGCTGAACTGGGGAGTGCCCCCAGTTCAGTTCTCACCGGGGCGAGACCCCAGCCCAGTTCCTGCCCTGTGCAGCCGCGCCCACCTGTGGAATGAAACTATGTGGAAAAACTGATGATGTGCAACTATGGAGACTGTCCTGGGCTCTCCCCCTTCTCTCTGTCTCTGTATCTCTCTCTCTCTCTCTCTGTCAAAAACAATAAAAATAAATCTTTAAAAAATAATAATAATAATTTTGTGGCAAAACATTTTCAAACTTTTCTATTTCATCTTAGCTTTTTTATTTTTTTATTATTTTATTTTTACTTTTTAAATTTATTAAGGCAGCTTTTGACCAGTAAACATTTTCAAGGGGAGAACTTTTATTGTATGTCAACACTAGCTGGCTTTCAGCTTAACACATTCAACAAGGGTCTACCGCTTCTCTTTTGCTCCTGACTCTTGCTCAGCTTTTTTTCTTTTTTTTAAGATTTATTTTTATTGATTTTTGACAGAGAGAGAGACAGACAGAGACAGAGAGAAGGGGGAGGGCCCAGAGCAGTCTCCATAGTTGACATTAGTTTTCCATATAGTTTGACTCCACAGGTGGGCACAGGGCTGTGCAGGGCAGGAACTGGGCCGGGAGCCTCTCGCATAGGCCCCAGCAAGAACTGAACTGGGGACACACCCCAGCTCAGCATATGGGTCCACATGGGTGGGGGCCAGATTCTATCTTCTGTCCCCGGGGCTGCAAAGCGTCTTGCTCAGCTATTTGACTTAACGTTCCTGTCACTGTCATGATTTGCTGTGCTCTGCATAGAACAGCAGTCTGCTCTTGGCTCTTTTTCCTTTGTCTGTGGCCTTAAAGGACAGTCACAGACTGCCTTGAAAGAGACATTAGAAGTCCTCCTGTAAGTCCCCCCAAAATATCAAAGTCAAGCAACTTAAGCTTTGCATAAATGGCATGCGATCAAATTGTTATTTGTCATTTGTGGAGGGTCTGTGGGGTCAGGGTGAGGGAGATTTTCCCTAACATTGACAGGAAACCTGACCCTGTCGTGGTTTTGGATTTTTGTTTTCACAGAACCATTACTAGGACCACAAAGTCAGCTCTTCAGATATTTGAAGGCGGCCATAGTGGTCCTCCTAATGTTGAATTCTCCAGGCCAAATATTTCCTGGTTTTTCTGGTCATCTGCCTTAAGACATGGTTTTTCTAGATCTTTAATAATCGTAGTCATCCTTTGAGAGAGACACCTAGTTAGAACATGATGCACAAATCTCAAGGTTCTTTTTAATAACTACCATTGCTTTTCAATATTATAACTATCATTCTAGATCTAAGCACTATCTCTGTGAATACTGCTTGAGTTTGGAATAGCATATTACCTTTTGTTGAAATTCTCACCAAGAAAATGCACTTTTAAAAATGAACACTGATTAAGCCAAATCTCCCTTATCTATTAGATTTTTTAAATTCAGTTTGGGATGCTGGGATAGCTCAGCAGGTTGAGCACTTGCCTTGCAACCCCAAGGTCTGGGGATCAAATCCTGGCCCCGACCCATGCAACCCAGATGCTCAGCTACTGCTCAATTGGTAACTGCCGGGATGGCAGTGAAAGTTCTAATTTCCCATGAGGAGGCCCTGGGTTCAGTTCCTGTTCCATGTGGCCCACATCCACCTGTATGGAATGAAACCATGTCACAACTAATGATGTTTAACTATGGAGACTGCTCTGGGCTCTCTCTCTCTCCCTCTCCCTCCCTCCCTTACCTTCTCTCAAAACAATAAATCTTAAAATAAATAAATAAATACAAATTTTATGTTTTTAAAATGATTTATTCATGCCACCAATGTTTGAAAATGGATACAGCATACCTAATTGCCTAAACACTGGAATTTCTCACTTCAGGATAACCATCTTGCTGTGAATACATTTACTCACTTCTTTAATCCATTATTTTACAAATTATCCCAACCCACAGGTGAAGTTTATCCCCCCACTTAGCAGAGGAGGATAGTGAGGCTCAGAGAAAGTAAGAAACTTGTGTCAGGTGGTGAGCTTTTAAACTTGATTAGTGTTGATCAGGTGTGGGCAGGATTTTATTCTGAGACATTTGGAATTAACTGCACTTAAGGATGTGGAAGATAGTTGCCATTGATCTTAAAGAACAAAATTTAAAGAGTTTGAATTCATTCACTATTCCTAATACAGTGATGTACAATTGCACATACCTTATTTGAAAAAGAAAACATAATAGTCACTTTCATGTACTCAGATATAGATCTGGCTCAAGTGCCCTTCCTCCCTTCCCCAAGCTTCCACCTCTTCCTCTTTATGCCTTTGGTTATCCCTGTACTACACTTTATCACATAGTTCAGCCCTAAATAATGCCTGTGGTAGTAGCTATTTTCTTTGTGTGTGATCTTCTCATACTTAATTTCCACAGGCTGCCATGGTATAGTGGAGGCACTTAATAAATACTTGTTGATGGAGTGAAATTGCCTCAGATGGTTGGGGATCTGTGCTCTGAGGAATTTTAGACAAAATCATTCTGCTTTTCATTTAGATAAAAGGACTCTTTAATATAATGTGTACTTAATGCTTTTTCCCCTTTTGTAAAAATTATGCTTGGTTTTGAAGACTTGGAAAAGCAGAAGGGGAAAATGTCTGAAATCTCACCATCCAGAGATGCATCTTATGATCATTTGTAATGATAAAGGCATACTTTCAAACCAGACTATGCTTCAGTTAACAATGAGGGTCTGGTATGTGCTAGCCTGACTCTTCTAGGTATGCACTTTCATATATGAGGGCTGTCCAGAAAAAGTCCAGCCATTGTCAATACAACAAGAACGGTTACATGGCTGGATACTTTCCAACAGCCCTCATACATTCTCATTTTATGTGAACGTTCAAAAATAATACGAAACAATAAATACGTACGTTTTAAGAAATTTTATTTTACACATCTATCTTGTTCTCTGAAGGGACTTATTTTTTTTTTAGTTTCGGGTGTAGAAAAGCAACATAGTGATTAGGGACTTACATACCTCACACAGTGATAATTCCAATAAGTCTGTTACCCATCTGTCACTGTAAATAGTTATTACAATATTGATTATATTCCCTGTGTTGTACTTTATACCCCATGATTATTTTTTTAATTATAGTTGATGTTCATTATTATTTTATATTAGTTTCAGGTGTATAGTGTAGTGGTTAGACATTTATATAATTTATGAAGTGATCCCCCCGATAAGTCTAATACCCATCTGATACCGTATGTAGTTATTACAATATTATTGACTATATTCCTATTTTTGGTGTATATGCTTCCGAAGGGAACACTGACTATATTCCTTATGCTATATACTTTATATCCCCATGACTATTTTGTAACTCCCAATTTGTACTTCTTAATCCCTTCACTTTTCTCACCCAGCCTCCCAACGTGCTTCCCACCTAATAAGCTATCAGTTTTTTCTCTGTATCAGTGAGTCTGTTTCTGTTTTGTTTGTTTATTTTGTTGTTTAGATTCCACATATAAGTGAGATTATATGATATTTGTTACAGAGACTATTTTTAAAAATACTATTTTTGCCTATGCTGTGAAAGGTTTGTGAAATTTTCATTACTACAACTTAGAATTTCAAGTTTAAACAACATTTGTATGGTAGTGATACGCAAGCATAATGCTAGGTGCTGTGATGACTATAAGGCTGAATGGGCTCTATGCTCAAGTGATTTCTTGTGTTCAAGAAATTAATGGTCCAGGGGAAGCTGGGATGGCTCAGAGGGTTGAGCACTCGCTTTGCAGCCCTGGGGTCCGAGGATCAAATTCTGGCTCTGGCCCGTGCGGACCCACATGCTGAACTGGGGTGTGACCCCATTTGGTTCTTACTGGGGTGAGCTTCCCATGTGGGAGGCCCCTATTTCAGCCCCCAGCTTGTGGAGGCATGCTTCCCAAATGGGAGGCCCCTGGCCCAGTTCTTGCCCTGCACAACCCCACACCCACCTGTGTGGAATGAAACTAAACTTATATGAAAACTGATGACGTACAACTATGGAGACTTCTCTGGGCCTTCCCCCTTCTTTCTGTCAAAAACAATACAATAAATCTTAAAAAAAAAAAAAAAAAGAAAGAAATTAATGGTGCAATGTGTACAAGTAGCAATGGGAAGGACAAGAGAAATAACCATCCTCTGAGCAGTTACCTGAGATCGGTATCATTAGTTTTCTTAGTGATGTAAGGAAACGCTGAGCTCAGTAGTAATGCCATTACCCTACTTATATTGCTTAGATTGGTTTATCTTGGGAGCTACAGGACGTTACTCATCTTGAAGATCAGGTGACCACTGACATCAGCCATGTCCTCCAGGCCTTTTGAAAGTCCACCTCCATATAAACCTGATGAATTGTAAGTTAATAATTTTTTAGTTTTCTATTTTTAAAAGTATCACATGTAAAAAAAAAAAGTACCTATCATTGAAATTGTCATCTATTGTTGGTTTTCTTTTAAAAATAAAATGTTCTTTTTCAGTGAAAAATGAGTTTCCCTCTTACCCATAACTTCCAGAATGACAAATTTTATCTATAGAGACAACTGTTATCACCTGTTTCTACTATTTGCTTCCATATAGTTTGGGCTTATATTTGTACATATATTGAAGTTTCCATATTAATGCCTTGTTTAGATGACCATTGGCAACATTGCATCAATTTTTTAAATAACACTAATTGAGATATAATCCACACACTATATAATTCACTCACTTAGAATGGACAGTTCAGTGGTTTTAATATATTCACAAAGTTGTGGAAGGATCACCACAGTTTTAGAATATTTTCATGACCCCCTTTCTGAAGAAACTCCTACTCATTAGCAGTTACTCCCCATTTCCCCCCAGTACTTAGCAACTAGCAGTCTACTTTCTGTTCTAGAATTGTCTGTTCTGGACATTTCATATAAATGGAATCATACACCATGTAGTCTTTTGTGACTTCTTTCACTTAGCATAATGTGCACTACATTGTGAATTTTAAGAGTGATTCCTGCCACTATATAAAACAAGAAGCAAAGTTGAGGTTTCTTGGCATCCTTAGTCATTTGGGGGTTTAACAGTGAATTCTGAAATTTTAAATTTGTTTCCAAGCATTGGTAGGGATTTCCTCCTTTGAATAGTTTGTAGCTTTAACACTTTGGAAACTAGTTGGGGTTGGATTCATATTATAATGTCTCCTGAGTAATACGTGAACATGGTGGGGACACAGTTGTTTATGATAATTTGGTCCTGAAAATATGTTAGAAAACATAGTTATTGAGGCGTGCTCCATTAGACTGATACTTACTTTGTGTTGCTGTTCTAAACACTGGTGAAATGTACAAATAGAAATGGGCACAGGACATGTGTATGAGATGATGAATAAATACATAGCAAAATCATCACCTAGGTCAAGAACCAACACGTCAGAGTCCTGCCCTGTGTCCTCTCTTTTCCATGGAAACCACTATTCTGACATGTGGTCACCCCGTACTTTTCTCTATTATTTTATCACTTTATACATACTAAACAATACTGTTTTACTTGTTCTTAAACTTTTTTTGCTTTAGAGCAGTGCTATAGAAATATAATGTTATGTTTTCTTATAACCATATTGAAATAAATTAATTTTAAAGATTTATTTTTATTGTTTTTGACAGAGAGAGAGATACAGAGACAGAGAGAAGGGGGAGGGCCCAGAACAGTCTCCATAGTTGCACATCATTTGTTTTTCCACATAGTTTCATTCCACAGGTGGGAGCAGGGCTGCCCAGTGCAGGAAATGGGCCGGGGTCTTGCCCCGGTGAGAACCGAACTGGGGGCACTCCCCAGTTCAGCATATGGGTCCACACAGGCTGGGGCTGGGATTTGATCCGTGGTCCCTAGGGCGACAAAGTGAGGACTTAACCTGATGAGCCATCCCGGCTTCCCTAAATTAATTTTAATAATATATTTTACTTAACCGAGTATATCCAAAATATTGTCATTTCAGCACATGTTTGCTTGAAACACTGATCATGACATACTTTACATTATTTTAAGCCTTTATTTTTTAGAACAGTTCATGTTTACAGCAAAATTGAGAAGATAGAGATTTCCTATGTCCCCTACACATTTATTATCCCCCACATCAGTATTAGTACACATGTCAGTATCCCCCACTAGACTGGTATATTTATCATAGAACCTACGTTGATACATCATTATCAGCCCAAGTACATAGTTAATATTAGAATTCTCTCTTGGTGGTATTACATTCTTTTTTATACTGTGATCACTCTGTACTTTACACTTAAAAGCACATGAGTTTGGACTACCCACATGTCACATTCTCATTAAGTCCATGTGGCTAGTGGCTGTCATATTGGGTAGCAGAGCTGTCACATTCCACTGTATGCATATATCAGAGTTACTCATTTAATTCGTTTCCCAGACTCAATTCCAATGTGGGTGTTTTCCACACACCAACAAACAATTCTCAGGACATCAGCAAGGAGTCCTCAGAACTCAACTCAACTCTGACACCATGTACCTGGAGATTGCATCAGATTTCACAGGTTAAGGCCTCAGTCCTACAAAACTTTCTCCCCCACCCTTCTAACAAACAATTCTCAGACACCTGTAAGGGTGTTCAGGAGTTCAACTCAATTCTGACACTATCTGCCCAGAGATAGCATCAAGATTCCACAGGTTAATGGTTCAGTCTTACAAGACTGCCTCACCCCCAAACACACATACCTCAGATGCCAGCCTCAAGCCCAGACTCTGTGCTTCTGACCAACTGGCTGTAGATTGGAGGTTCCAACTCAGAATGCCAGTAGTAAGTCTAGGTTGTTACCTGTACTTCTGACAGACTGGCTATAAATCAGAGGTTCCCACAGCTCCCTCTTTGGGTTCAATTAATTTGCTAGAATAGTTCACAGAACTCAGAGAAAGGTGTTACTATATCACTGGTTTATTGTAAAGGATGTATAACTCAGGAGCAGCCAGATGGAAGAGATGCACAGGACAAGGTTAGTGAGAAGGGGTATAGAGCTTCCATGCCCTCTCCAGACACGCCACTCTCCCTGGATCTCCACTAGTTCATCACCCTGGAACCTCTCCAAACTACATTTTTATGTAGTCTTTGTTACATAGTCATGATTGATCAAATCATTTGCCTTTGGCAATCGATTCAACCTCTAGACTAGGGAAGTCCAACCTTTTGGCTTCCCTGGGCCACTTTGGAAGAAGAATTGTCTTGGGCCACACATAAAATACACTGACACTAACCATAGCTGATGAGCTAAAAAAATCTCATAATGTTTTAAGAAAGTTTATGAATTTGTATTGGGCTGAATTCAAAGTCACCGGTTGGATAAACTTGATCTATATGTTTTAACAAGCCCTCCAAGTGAATTTGATGCACAGATATCTTTACTGTTAAGTGGGTGTCTGAGTCAGCTCAGACTGCTATAACAAAGTACCATAGACTGGGTAGCTTATAAACAACGGAAATTTATTTCTCACAGTTCTGGAGGCTGGAAGTCCAAGTTAGGGTGTCAGCATTGTCAGGTTCTGGTAAAGACCCTCTTCCGGGTTCTAGACTGCTGACTTTTAGTTGTATTTTTACGTGGTAGAAGAGGTGAGAGAGCTTCTCTGGGGCCTCTCTTTATACAGTTACTGTTGCCATTCATGAGGGCTCCCCCTTAGGGGATTATCACCTCCCAAAGGCCCCACATCCTTAATGCCATCACATTGGGGCTTAGGATGTTGAGATGCGAATTTTCGGGGAACACAGGTTGCCCCATTGCAGCGGGGCGATAGTACTAGCGATAGTTTTATTTGCCAATGGTTTGTTTAAATTATTCCAAGCACTCTACATGTTCTTTCTGCTTAGCACCAAAAAGTGCTAACTTGACATTGCTTTCATGTGCCTTTCAGCAAACCCAATAATTATGCACCAAGCAACGACATGTATGGTGGAGAGATGCACGGCCGACCAATGCTGTCTCACACAGCGTATTCTTTCTACCCAGAAGATGAAATCCTTCATTTCTACAAATGGACCTCTCCTCCAGGAGTAATTCGGATTCTAGCTATGCTTATTATCGTGATGTGCATTGCCATCTTTGCCTGTGTCGCCTCCACACTTGCCTGGGACAGAGGTTATGGAAACCCTGTAATAGGTGGTAGTATAGGCTACCCTTACGGAGGAAGCGGCTTTGGGAGCTACGGAAATGGCTATGGTTATGGGTACGGTTATGGCTATGGAGGAGGCTACACAGACCCAAGAGCAGCAAAGGGCTTCCTGCTTGCTATGGCCGCCTTTTGTTTCATCGCTGCATTGGTGATATTTGTTACCAGTGTAATAAGGTCTGAAATGTCTAGAACAAGAAGATACTACCTGACCGTGATCATAGTGAGTGCTATCCTGGGCTTTATGGTGTTTATTGCCACGATCGTCTACATAATGGGAGTTAATCCAACTGCCCAGGCTTCTGGTTCTCTGTACGGCTCACAAATCATTGCCCTCTGCAACCAGTTTTACACGCCTGCAACTTCTGGAATCTACGTGGATCAGTATTTGTATCACTACTGTGTGGTTGATCCCCAAGAGGTATGAATAGTTTTGTTTTTCCCCCACTCCCTTTCTCCTTGGGTCAGAGGTTCTCAACTTGGGATCCTTAACTGAATCACATTGGGAACTTTTAAGTAATATTGATGCCAAGGCCCCACTTTATTTAAATCAGAATCTGGGGAAATGGATGGGTGTCGTTATTAAGGTGTATTAATAATGTACACATTATTAAGGTGTACAGTTCATTGGTTTTTAGTGTATTCATGGGAGTTATGCAGCCATCACCACAATCAGTTTTATTATAACATTTTCACTATTGCCCAAAGAACATGTCACTAACTCATACCCATTAGCGGTCACTCATTTCTCTAACCCTTCTCAGACCTCAGCAACCACTAATCCTAGTCTATAGATTTGCCTATTCTGTATATTTCATATAAACAGAATCACACAACACATATTCAGACTTTTATGATTGGCTACTTTCATTTAATGTTTTCAAGGTTTATCCATGTAATAACATGTACCAGCACCTCATTCTTTTTCATTGCTGGGTAATATTCAATTGTATGGGTAATACCACCTTTTATTCATTCATCAGTTGATGGACATTTGGGCTATTTCCACATTGGCTGTTATGAATAATACTCTGAACATGTGTATTGCAAGTATATGTGTGAACCTATGTTTTTTTTAATTTCTCTTGATTTGGGTATATACCTAGGATGGAATTGCTGGGTCTTATGGTGACTCTTATGTTTAACGTTTTGAGGAACTGCCAGATTCCTTTCCAAAATAGTGACCCTACTTTACATTTATCAGAAATATATAGGATTACAGTTTCTCCACATCTTTGGCAACATCGTTGTTGTCTGTCTGATTCTAGCTATGCTAATGGGAGTGAAGTGGTACCTCCTTTTGGTTTGATTTGCATTTCCTTGACAACTAATGATGTCGAACATGTTTTCTTGTGCATGTATCTTCTTTGGAGAAATGGCTACTTAGAATCTTTGTCCATTTCTTTAATTGGGTTATTTGTATTTTTATTATTGAGTTGTAATAATTCTTTATCTGGATACAAGTCCCTTATAGATGTATGATTTGCAAGTGTTTTTTCTCATTTTGTCAATTCTCCTTTTACTTTCTGTATGTCGTCCTTTGCACAAAGGCCTTTAATTTTGATGAAGTCTGATCTTTTGTTGCTTGTGCTTTTGGTGTCATATCTAAGTATACTTGATCTAATTCACAGTCACAAAGATTTACTCCTGTGTTTTTTTCTAAGTCTTAATTTTAGCTCTTACAGTTAGGTCTGTGATGCATGTTGAATTTATTTTGGGCATGGCATAAGGAAGGAATCCAACATTCTTTGCATGTGTGTATCTAGTTGTATTGGTATTCTTTTTGAAAGGACTATTTCAGTATGAAATGCTCTTACTGCCCTTGTCAAAAATGAATTGACCATAAATGTCAGGATTTATTTCTAGACTCTCAGTTGAATCTGTTAATTCATATTTCTAGCCTTCTGCCACTACCACACTGTCTTGATGACTGTAGCTTTGTAGTATGTTTTGAAATTGAGACATGGGAGTACTCCAACTTTGTTCTTTTTCAAGATTGTTTTGGCTAGATTCTGGGTTTCTTGCATTTTCATGTGAATTTTGGGATCAGATTGTGAATTTATGCAAAACAAACAAAAAAACAGTATTTTGAAAAATTGATTTGAATATGTAGGTCAATTAAGGGAGTATTGTTATTTTTACATTTACATGAACATAGGATGTCTTTCCATTTACTTAAGATCGTCATTAATTTCTTTCAAAAGTATTTTGTGATTTGCAGAGTGTATTTTAAATAGCTATCCAGCTGGTTCAAACGTACAGAATGTACAGGTTGGATAGCGAACCCAGCCTTCAGTAACCATGAGTCACCCCCTAATTATATTACAAAAATATTTCTGGGTTACTAATTTTTTGCTCCTCATACTGACTCAAGAATTCTCTCTCACTTTTTTTTTTACCTGAGTGAGTCACTCTGTTTTGAAGACTGAACTGTTTTCCCTGCAAATGTAGGTTTTCAGAATGCTTGTTGTCGACACTTTACTCAGATGGGTCTGTGATAGACAGGGCTGAGGTTTGGTATTTTTACCTTACCACACCCCCATTCCTCTTAGTCCTCTGACTACCCAAAACCTGTATTCATTGAAAAAGGATATCAGTGTTAGACAGCTGCAGAGAGAGCCTTCTGTTACTCATTAGCAGAATCCCAGCGTGGAGTCCTGGAACCTGCCTCAACTCCAAGTGCGTCTGGGCCAGTGCACCTCCTAACATACCTACCTGCCTGACACTGGGACAACTGTCAGGGCTGGGGTTTCTTTGTCACAGGGCCCTTTATAGCACACGGAAGACTCATAAAACAGAAACCTGCCAGACTGACTGTATCATTAGTCCACTTTCTCAGATTTCTAGCTTGGTTAGATCATGTCTTCATAATTTATGGAAAGGCTGAGCCTCTATAAATATGGCTCTTTGGTGCTCAAGCTTTGGAATCGTTTTCTGTAATTCTGAAATGGGCTTGATGTGATGATAGCACATAGTGTTAGGCATGTTCTGAGGATTGAATCAGCGAGTGTGTGTGTGTGTTGATAAACTTAGCCCAACTAGTAGGAGCTAGGTTTTATATTTCTAAAATGTAACCATTTGTATCAGTTTTATATCAGTTAAGCCACAGATGTTTGTAGGGTGCGTGTGGAGGGTGGATTGGGATGAAGTAAACAAGTAAAATCTAATCATGTCAATATTTTTAATCTCTTTTTAGGCCATTGCCATTGTGCTGGGATTCATGGTTATTGTGGCTTTTGCCTTAATAATTTTCTTTGCTGTGAAAACTCGAAGAAAAATGGACCAGTATGATAAGTCAAATATTTTGTGGGACAAGGAACCTGTTTACGAAGAGCAGCCCCCAAATGTGGAAGAATGGGTAAGTATTTAATGAATCAGCAAGCATCTAATCTTTTATGAAAACCCTAGGTTTCTCTCTCTGAACTTGACTTTTACTGCTTTGTGAAACTTTGTTCTTAGAGTTATTGTCTGTGTTGCAAAAGTTGTGGGCTTAGGTCTTACTCAGAACTTTAAGGAGATGGGATAAGTGGTAATTATTTTACTATAAGGTAAAAATCAGATTTCCATTTGCAAGAAGTGGATCAAGGCACTGAAAACACATTGCTTCTAAAATAATTTTATTTTTCCGCTTATCATTTGGAGAGAAACATTGTCTAGGGGGCTTTCTTGGGTCAAGATTGGCAAGGGATGTTTTTGGAGGGGTAGTTGTTGGCAGACCTTTAAATTTTGTTACATGGAGAAACAGCCTGGCCAATCACAGTGACTAATTCTGCCCTAACATTTACCTATGAAATATTTCAGTGAGGCAGAGATTAGAGCAATATCCTTTATTTGTATATACTGTTAATCTTACTGTTAGGTGGCTTCCTATATGATGTGATTTGCTGAAGGCTTCCAAAGTCCCTCTCTCCAAAAACATCTCCCCAGTACATGTTGCTGTTACTTAACCTGTCTTTAGAGATGTATGGAGTGAGACTTTGTTTCTCAGATGACCTCTTTTAGGATGCTATTGGGAGCAACCTTAGAAATTGCCATAATGGGTGTCTTTGAGCAAATTGATTTCTTACCATAGAGGTTAATTTGTGAATTCTGGACATTGGTTCCAGGGTAGGTTTTTCTTAGCTTGTGGTGGTAAAGTGGACAGGGCTAAGAGTAGGGAATGCTGGTCAGGTCAGGGGTAAAGCCATTGCTCATCATGAAGGTCCCCTTAGCTCTGGCATCCTATACATCTGATATCTGAGGAATCTAGAAATGTAGATATAATTTTTATTTATTTATTTATTTATTTTAAATAGTTAAGGAGCAAAAATGAAGCAGTCTTAGGAAAATCAGAAGGTAGATTTCACGGAGATGGTAGTTCCTGTGTCCCCGCCCTCCTTGAAGCCTGCTCGGTCTTTCATCCTCCTCATTTATTTTTTCCACCCTCAAGTGTGGAGGTGTTAGGGAGTGTTTTCTTTTGACCTTTAGCTCTAGGCAAGGCCACCTGTAGATGGGATAGGACAGTCCATTGTGAACTATGAAGTAAATGTTTTGCGGAGAGTTTCTGGGTGTGTCAGTTTTCACTGGCTGTTGGATTTGTTTACTTAAGGTTTTGAAAGCCTAGAAAAAACACCCACAACACTGACTTGAGAGACCAGTACAAGTAATATTAGAGTCCTAGTGAACTTTGGGCTGTTATCTGATTTTACTGCATTAAAAGTTTAATCAGTTCTAGGTGCTCATAATAACTTGTGGAGTGACAGTGATGAAGATGAAGCTAACAGGATTTAATTTTTTTTTAAGGCATTATTTTTATAATGCTTCCTATCAGATCCTGGAGATTTGATAGCCAGACTAGTTCCTCTGTCACAGTAACTGTTTCATCATATGAAACTTGGAAAATCATCTGTTGAATAGCAGACGTATGATTTTTGAGCATACTAAAGTTTTTTGTGATACTTAATTCCTCACAAATTCCTTTTTCCTTTTGTTTTTCCAATTACAGTGCCTAAGGAAGGCAAGTATTTGAAATAAGCTACTTGGAGGTGCTTTTAGCCACAGATATTTTGCCTTTCCTTCCATTTTCTGCTCACCTGCCTAAGTTTGCTTTGCTGAACTCGATGCTGCATTCTCATTCTTTCCTTAATTTATTTCCACAACCAAATACAGACTATTACTCTGATCTCTGCCCTTATTCTCTATTCTACTCAAATGGATTGCACTCCGATAGCTGCCCATGTGGTAGAGTTATATCTAAAGTGCCTGACAGTGGAATAGATTTGTAATTATTCTTCCTTTTGGTTATTAGATATTAACATCATAAAAATAACCTCCACTTAAAATAATGGAAGATAATCTAGAATTAATTACATGCACTAAATGGGGATTAAAACTTGAATTCTAATTGTGGATAACTAAGATAAGAAACTCCCTTTGTAGCTAATAATGGGTTGTTCTGGGGGGAAAAGAAAAACATACTAAAGGAACAATCAGTTAGCTACTGAATGTTAGTTTACTCCTTCCCTACACAGGGTAGATTTAGATAAACATCATTTGATTAGATCTTACTGCCTCTGGGAAACTTATCTTTTCTTCAATTTTGAATGATAACCTTGCTGGGTAAATTATTCTCGGTTGTAGGTTTCTTTCAGCACTTTAAAGGTTTCCTACCACTCCTTTCTGCCCTGTGAAGTTTCTGCTGAGAAATTAGCTGATAGCCTATGGGTTTTCCTTTGTAACTATTAATATTTGTTTTACTCTTGCTGTCTTTAGAATGTTCTCTTTATCTTTAAAGTTTGCCATTTTAATTACAGTATATCTTGGTGTGGGTCTCTTTTGAGTTCATCTTATTTGAAATGTTCTCTGCTTCCTGGACCCGAGTCTATTTTCTTCCCTAGGTTAGGAAAGTTTTTAGCCAATTTTTCTTTAAGTACAGTTTATAACTTTTTTTTTTTTTTTTTAAGATTTATTTTATTGATTTTTGACAGAGAGAAACAGAGACAGAGAGGCACAGAGAGAAGAGGGAGGGCCCAGAGCAATGTCCATAGTTGACATTAGTTTTCCAGTTTCACTCCACAGGTGAGTGCAGGGCTGCGCAGGGCAGGAACTGGGCCAGGAGCCTCCCACATAGGTCCCGGCAAGAACTGAACTGGGGGCACACCCCAGTTCAGCATGTGGGTCTACATGGGCCGGGGCCGGGATTCGATCCTCAGTCCTCAGGGCTTCAAAGCGAGCGCTTAACCCGCTGAGCCATCCCAGCTTTCCCAGTTTATAACTTTTTGTTGAACTTCTCCCTGAGTTCTATTTCACTCTGGTTTGGTGAACATCCTTAATACCATTTCTTTGAATCCTTTATCAGGAAAATGACTTACCTCCTTTTTCTTAGGGTTTTGTTTCTTTTGGGGGGAATTTTTCTTATTCCTTCATTTGAGAAATAGTCTTCTGTCTTTTCACTTTGTTTTACTTCCTGTGTTTGTTTATATGAATTAGACAGAACAGCTCTTTATCTCAGTCTGCAGAAAGGGACCTTGTGTAGAAGTGACGTGTGTGTAGGCCGTGTGAGCCTGGTTGTTTGGGCAGGCCGGTTGGAGGCGGATAGCTGCTGTGGCGCCTGGGGTGCTGGCCTGCCCCTCAGGGGAATCTCCAAACAGTGAGGCCAGGTTCGTGTTGATCCTGCTTGCTCTCTCCCCCACCCCACCTCGAAGCTGAAACATGCCCCAGGCAGTGTGGCTGGGAATCTGCGTGGTGGTTCTGCACACGGGCCAGAGAGCCCAATAGAGCCCCCGTCCCTGTGGAGGAAGCGGGGTCGTGCACAGTGGGCTCTCCAGCACCTCCGGTCTTGGACAGTTCCTGCTGCTCCCTGCACCATCCCACAGCTCTTGGAGCACTGCGGCTTCCCAGCCTTCTGTCTGGTCTCTTTCTCTTGCTTGTTGTTCAGAAGCTGTTCACTCAGCCTGCCCTTGTCCCTCAGGAGTATTTTCTCTCTATAGGTGTGTATTTCCCTGTGCTCTTGGGAGGGGTCAAGTTCAGCATCCTATGCTGCTGCCATCTCGAACCTCCTCGGAAAACCTGTGGCTTTCTAATTTCCTGTCTGAATCTTCAGGACAATAGTTTCTCTGCCTTCCTAGGGGTTTTTAAGAGAGAGATACAGAGATAGAGAGAAGGGGGAGGGCCCAGAGCAGTCTTCATAGTTGCACATCATTGGTTTTTCCACATAGTTTCATTCCACAGGTGGGCACAGGGCTGCACAGGGCAGGAACTGGGGTGGGGTCTCACCCTGGTGAGAACTGAACTGGGGGCACTCCCTAGTTCAGCATGTGGGTCAGCACAGCCGGGGCTGGGATTTGATCCTCAGTTCCAGGGGCTGCAAAGTGAGCGCTTAACCCACTGAGCCATCCTGGCTTCCCAAATGCACAGATTTTTATTTTTCCTATTATGGCTTCACACCCCAGATCTCATTGGTACTTTTTATGAATTAAAATACAATCACATATCACTGAATGATGAGGATATGTTCTCAGAAAAGCGTCCTTAGGCAATTTCATCATTGGGAGTATCATAAAGGTCACTTAGACAAACCTAGATAACATAGCCTCCTAACACACAGACTTTATGGTAAATCCTGTTGCTCCTAGGCTACAAGCAATGGCACAAAACAACATGAAACTAACTCAGGTACAAGAGAAAAGGATGCAGTTAAGTGATACGGTAAACATGAGATACGAGGTTGTTGCCTGCATGACATAGCATACTTTTTTACAGCAATTTTTAAAATAAGTATAAAGAATACACTGTAAAATGATAAATAATATAGTACAGTAAATAAGTAAACCAGTAACAGTTGTTTACTATCATTAACGAGCATTATGTATTGTACATAATTGTATGTGCTATACTTTTATAAACTGATAGGTTTGTTTACACCAGTATCAAAAATCTGTGAGTAGTATGTTTTGCCACAGTGTTATTGGGTTAAAAGTCAGCTCTCTTACAATCTATGGGACCACTGTTGTATATATAATCTCTCGTTGACTAAAATGTTAAGCAGCGCATGACTGTGTTTGTGTGTGTGTGTTTAGTCAATCAATCAGACAATCTGATTGGTAACTGTAGAGGATTTTGAAAATACAGTGAAGTACAAAGAAAATTCTACCCTGTGCTACCATTTTTGGTGTATGTATTTTTTTTTCATCCTTTCCCTCTCTCTTACTTCTTATTCTGAATTATGTTCCCTGGCAATATAAAATTCTACCTTTTTGATTTAACATTATATTGTAGACTTTTAAAAATCACATCATTAAGGATTCCTCAAAAACATTTTTGATACTGTTAAAATTTTTATTGAAGTATAATGTATATCTGTACACAACGAGTAAAGTGCATTAAGTACACTAATTAAATTCTGTGGGTTGGTGAAATTTTATACATACATGCCCATGTAACCATCACCCAAATCAAAATACACAGCATTCCAGGGTCCAAGATTTCCTCATGCCTCTTGTCAGTGCTGGAAGACATTGGGAGAAGAATTGTCTTGGGCCACACATAAAATATACTAACACTAATTATAGCTGATGAGCTAAAAAATACTGCAAAAAAAATCTCATGTTTTAAGAAAGTTTATGAATTTGTGTTGGGCCACATTCAGAGCTGTCCTGGGCCGCCGTCCTGTGTTCCCATTGACCATTTCTGCGTATCTTTCCCAGCCCTTTCTCACTCTCATAGGTCCTCTTCTTAATTTCTTAGGATTTCTTTCATTGTTTTACCAAATAAAACATGGGCTTCCTGTGCTTTTACACAAAACTTAGCACGCTGATCATACCATTCTGCCTGCACTTGGCCTTTTTACTTTACAATGTGTCTTGGTGATTTCTTGATGGTATGGATGTACCATGGTTTATATAACCAACCCCTCATTGCTGGATACCTTGCTGTTTAATATTGCAATGATACGATTTTTTTAAAAAAACTTTGTATACTTTGTATATATGTCTGTCTAGGGATACTTCTATATAGCTGGATTTCCCAGAGTAGTATTACTGAGTCAAACAAAAGGTTTAACCATCTGTAACTTTGATAAGTTGCTCTTCATACAAGCATCAGTGATATATGAAATTCTGGTTCTACACACCTTTTCTAATAACATTTTATTGTAGAGACTATTCTTATACTAACCACTATACCCTGGAGCAGGGCCTTCCTCACATAATATGGCTTATGGCAGTTACCGTGTGGAATAGGAAGATAGTTTCTAGAGAAACAGTGCTCTATACATAATACATACTACAGTAATCCCCCATTATCCATGGGGGATACGTTCCAAGACCCCCCAATATATGCCTGAAATCAACAGATAATACCGAAACCTCTATATATTAGGTTTATCCTGTACATATTTACCTATGATAAAGTTTAATTTATAAACTAGACACGGTGAGAGAGTAGCAACAACTAATAAAATAGAACAATTATAGCAATATATTATAATAAAAGTTTTGTGAATGTGGTCTCTCTTAAACTATCTTATTGTGATGATATGAGATGATACAGTACTTCTGTGATGAGATGAACTGAGGTGCATTTGCTGGACGAAGGGATGATTCATGTCCTGGGTGGGATGGAGTGGGACGGCATGAGATTTCATCCCACTACTCAGAACAACATGCAACTTAAAACTTAAGAATTGTTTATTTCTGGAATTTTCCTTTTAATATCTTGAGACTGCAGTTGACTGCAGGTAACTGAAACTGGAAGAGCGAAACCGCGGAAGGCGGAACCGCAGAATGTGAACCTGCGATGGGCAGGGGACTACCGAGCCTGAATGTGCATGACATGAATGAACTGTAATTGCCCCTTATTGTGTGATGTCTGTGGTCATCCAACTGGGTTTGAATTCAAAGTGCAATTTGAGTAGCTGAGGAGGAGTTTCTGAGCAGCTTTGAATGTCCTGCTTCATCTCCCTGCCCCTCAGAGCTCTGCTGACTCCTCCCAGGAGGGTGTCCTGCTGCTCAGAGCCCTTCCTGCCCCTCCTTGAGCTCTGGTCCTCACCCAAGGGCAGGGGATGATGGTCTAAAAAGCTGTGTCCTGCCAGCATACTCAGAATGCAAATGGTGGGTCCGTTCAGCCATGGGTGCCAGAGCTGAGTTGGGAAGGACTTTAGTCCATGAAGGTGACTATTTCATCTTAACCTTATTGTTCAAATTTCTCTTCCCCAACCTGCCTTCTCAGAAGGTCAGAGATATACTAACAAGGGATGTGTGTTTATTTTCTCTAGAATAAGAACTTATCACTGGGGACTGGCTTTGTAAGTAATCACATACTTAGGGTAATACTACAGAGATGATTATACAGTGTGTGTACTAGACATTCGTTTTTACTGATACCTACAGTACTCTGGTGAAATAGTTACCTGGAGAAGTTCTGTTCCAGGAGCCCATGAGTAATTTTTGATTTGGCTTTGGTAAAGTAAAAGAAAGCAGACTTGTGAGAGTCATGTGAGAGAGACCTTGGGATGAGATCCTTCGTTCTACCTCGGTGAACTCACAAAGAAGGAAGCTGAAGAGTTGCTGCAGGTGGCGGCTTGCTGCGGCATGATGTTTCATTCAGGACTAGTTGAGACTCTGCTTTCTCAGTGATCTTTCCATGGTAGGACATCGGGCTGACTTGGGTTTGAGCTTCACATCTTAACTTTGGTAACAACTAAATAGAAAAAAAAGTCACACCAAAAGAAAGAAATGTAGGAACTACCATTTCCTAAGTGAGCATAAAGATTTATTTTTATTATTTTTTGACAGAGAGAGAGAGACAGAGAGAAGGGGGAGGGCCAGAGCAGTCTCCATAGTTGGCAGCATTAGTTTTCCATAGTTTCACTCCACAGGTGGGTGCGGGGCTGCACAGGGCAGGAACTGGGCCGGGAGCCTCCCGCATAGGCCCCGGCAAGAACTGAACTGGGGGCACACCCCAGCTCAGCACATGGGTCCTCATGGGCCGGGGCCGGGATTCAGTCCTCAGGCTCCCGGGCTGTAACGCGAGCGCTTAACCCGCTGAGCCGTGCCAGCTTCCCCTCAGTAAGCATTATAGGCTATCCACCCTATTATCTTTGCTGTGTGGGTGCATTCTAGGCTGACCAGATGTACCATTTTAACAGTACTGTCCCGTTTCGAATGGTATGTATGGTCAGCTTACTGACTTCTTGAACTTAGCCCAATGAGACTAGGCTGACCATACGTCCCATTTGAAATGGGACAGTACCGTTGTTTTCTGTCCCCTTTAAAATAGTGTGTCTGGTCAGCCTTGTACATTCCTTATAGAAGGAGAAACTGAGGTTAGTAGATGATTTGCCTCTGAACTGACATACTAATCAGCAGAGCAAGTATTACATTTGCTGTTATAACTTGTGTTTTAGGGGGATGCATGTTTGTGTGTTTCCTTCAGAGCCCCTCTGAGCCTCAGTTTTCTTTGTCAGTAGAATTGGGGAAAATAGTATATTTCCCATGTACAGTTGGAAATTTGCATATGCAGAGGTTCAACTTAGCTTATACAGGGATTGTTGACTGTGGGGTGGGGTCTGGCGCTCCTAACCCCTGTGTTACTTAAGCATCAACTGTAATTAGCTAATAAAACTAACAGTTTAAAATGAGATACTGTATGTGTAAAGTGCCTCTCTGTATACAAGATCAGTATATCAGTTCTCAGTGAGTATTTTCTGCATGTCTCCTACCTAATTTATTAATTGCCACATGATTATGTCAGGAGCAGGAACAGACTAAGTTTGGAAAGAGCATGCCATAAACTTGTTTCTCCATTGTTACCAAGTAGTAAATGAAATGTGTTAAACAAGGTCCTATTTTTAAATAGGAAATACTTAAATCTAAAGGCTAAGTTTTATCTAGGCAGTTTTATTTCTAGAAGTTTCTAAAGCTTTGACAGTGTGATGCAACATTTATGTAGCATTGTTCTCAGCATTTAGTGAGGATGATCTGGCTGGGTCTGGAGAAGGGACAAGGGTCCCTGATTATCCTTTGTGGTCAGCCTTGAGTAGCTTTTAGTTTTTTTTGGACTCTGATGCAGATAATCATTTTATCTGTTTATTTAATAGATCCCTCATATATAAATGGGGAAAACAAAAGTTTCACCCATAGATAATGCTGATGCTGTCATGGTTAAAGGGCTTAGGTCAGTCAAGACCTGGATGGAATTTATTAACACCCAATAAATTTAAGCTAGAGTAATAATTGTTAGTATTGGCAGTGATGAGCTTGGATAAAGGAACTTGGGAAAGAGTACCCCAAATGTAAGTACATTTAATGTTAGTTGCAGTTTAACTTAATTTGCATCTTACTTGAAAGCTTATAAGCTTGCTTACAGGTCCTGATAAGAACAGTATTTTTCTAAGAGGTGTAGGAGGGCCCTGCGTCTTATCTCTTCGCACACAGGATGGGGGAGACAGATATGCATGGGGTAGTGCTGGTCACCAACATTAGACATCTGAAGAAATTGGAATGGCTCTTTTTTTTTTTTTTTTTTTTTTATTGTTTTTGACAGAGAGAGAGGAAGAGAGAGATACACAGAGACAGAGAGAGAACTGAACTGGGGGAACTCCCCAGTTCAGCATATGGGTCTGCACAGGCCGGGGCCGGGATTCGAGCCCTGGTCCCTGGCGCTGCAAAGTGAGCGCTTAACCCACTGAGCCATCCCGGCTTCCCCCTTTTCTTTTTTTTATTGTTTTTGACAGAGAGAGAGAGAGATAGATACAGAGACAGAGAGAAGGGGGAGGGCCCAGAACAGTCTCCATAGTTTGTACATCATTGGTTTTTCCACATAGTTTCATTCCACAGGTGGGCACGGGGCTACACAGGGCAGGAGCTAGGCCAGAGTCTCACCCTGGTTCAGCATATGGGTCCACATTGGCCAGGGCCGGGATTCGATCCTCGGTCCCTAGAGCTACAAAGTGAGTGCTCAACCCACCAAGCCATCCCGGCTTCCCCTGGAATGGCTTTTTTATTTTCAACCAGTACAAGCCTTCTTTGATGTAAAAGTAGTCCTGTGAACTGCTGGCTATTGACTATTGGTATACGAGGCTCTCACCCTGGGAAAGAATTCACTATTGCCTGTGGCCTGAGTTGGGACAAAATGGAACCAACGTGGAAGTGCCCTACCCACACACTGACTTTTAGAACAGACCAGCTTGGAGTACAGAAGGTCCTGTTTGTGAATGAAAAGGCCAGGACATCCTGGAGAACCGGTTCAGAGAGTTGTAATGGAAGGTGCAGCGGGAGGGAGAATGTGTGCTGGAGCCAGTGAGTGTCGTTCTGGCTCTCTGAAGGCAGGAATTCCTGGATTTCCAGCAATAAATAGAATCGATACTAAGTTAATGATAGGCGATAAGTATGATGGTACAAATGCAGTCGTCTGCCTTATTCAGTAAGCATCAGAATCACCTGGAGGACTGGTTAAACAGCTTTTTAGGCCCTGCACCCGAGTTTCTCATTCAGTAGCTCTGGAATGGGGCCTGAGAATTTGTATTTCTAATGAGCTTCCAAGCGGCAGTACTAGCACCGCAAGCCCACTGAGCATTTGAGTTAAGAGCTGCCTAAGGCCTTTTCCACGTTGGGGCATACTGAGAAAATGATTAGGATGTACAGTTGTGGAGCAAACTGAAGGGGATTTGGAACCCCAGATGGTGACTGACCCCGGGCCCCGAGGATGGAAGTGTTCCATGCCGCGTGGCACACCTGTTGGGGAGCACTAGCCTCAGATAGATGAGTATTAAAATAGTCCGCTCCAGGGTTTTCAGTTCCAGAGCAAGGCGGTCTTCAATGAGATCACTCACCGAATATAAGGTTTCTCCACCTCACAATTTCCCAAAGCACATTGAGTCGTAGGGAGCTTCGGAATTCATCTGAGTTGGTATATGTTAATAGTTCCCTACGGGCAACATGCCCAGTTGGGTTGGGGGCATTGCGTTTGCTAAATCCTCGATGTCAACAGTGTTAATCAGACTTTGCTCAAACCTGGTCCATGATCTCTTCAATTGTGGCATTTGCATATTTGGCCTTCAAATGACTTAAGAGTGGAGAAATGTCTGAGGGAACTTTCCGGAGGCGATTTTAAGGCTCTTGTTGGGGCAGCACGTGTGGGTGTAAAATATCAGAAAACAGGAAAAACGAGTTGGACCATGTACTGTTCTGAGAACTTGGAGTGCCAGAGTAGTGAAGGTGGACCGCAGGTTGTAAAACTGGAGATGGTACTTTGAGATTAAGGTGCTCCTCCCTCTGCTGTCTGCTGTCTGTCTCCACTTTCATTACCAAGCACGAAAGCCCTTCTGTTTCCCTGTGGAGGGCGGTATTCCTACCCTCTGACCTAAACAAAGGTGACTGAAGCACATGTTCATAGTAATTCTGTGACCAAAGCCGCTCTTACAGTGTTAGTGAAATAGGCAAATAAAACTCCTATGCATATTACATCTCATTAGGGTGTGGTGAGGAGTTAGTACATTGAGAATGATTCCTCTTGTTACAGGGACTACTCATCAGTATCCAGGCAAGATGAGTACCTCAAGCCATATTGAAATGACTGAGGTGGCAGTTTGTTATGTGAGAAGCAGGTGGGCCAGGGTTCAAATCCCATCGCTACCACATCACCTTCTGTGTGATCTTGAGCAAATTAATTTAATTATAGCGGCTCAATTTCATCACCGGGCAATGGAGATGATTGTATGTACCCAGGCAGTGGTGAGGAATAAACAAGTTTAGGCTTAACTGGCACATGATACATACTCAACACACGAACTTCATTTTCGTTCTTAGAGTTAGATGACTTTTTGTCAAATTGTTACACCAGTTGGATACAGGTCCAGCCTGCCTTTTGCCCTTGTGTGAAATAAGAATGAAGACAGAACCAAGAGAAAAATGGGAATGGCTGTCATTGCCCTTTTTTTTTTTTTTTTGCTTGTACTAATTCCATGTGGTATCTGAAATTGTTTTCCATGGAGAGAAGTATTTTCCCCAAACTTTGTTTGGGGGCTGGGGGAGATTTTATTTCAGAGGGAGGGACCTAAAACTTTCTTGACCCTTTTATTCCACCTCTGACTTATTGGGAGTCAGGGTAGGAGGCTGCTCATGAGTCAGCATTCACCCACATGACTGAGTGAATGGACTGAGTAGATCCATTTTGGTCCCCAGTGAGAACGGCACAGTGGTGACAGGTGTTTGGAAGAAAGCCACAAACTCTCTTTGTTCTCCGTTTGGCACCACACAGGGATTTAGGGTGTTTTCATTAACTCTCCAAGGAAGGTTAGGTGGTGTTACAAAGATTTTTTTCACAAATGACATAATCAGAACACTTCTGAATATAATTAAATTTTCTCCTCATAATTACCTCTTGTGAAGACCTTTTGAAATTATTGCATTTGATTTTACTTCATTTTGACATTTCAGAAACACTTCAGTTCTTTTTTTTATTTTTAAGATTTATTTTTATTGTTTTTGACAGAGAGAGAGAGATACAGAGACAGACAGAAGGGGGAGGGCCCAGAGCAGTCTCCATAGTTGCACATCATTTGTTTTTTCACATAGTTTCATTCCACAGTTGGGAATGGGGCTGCACAGGGCAGGGACTGGGGGCACTCCCCAGTTCAGCATATGGGTTCACACGGACCGGGGCCAGGATTCGATCCTCGGTCCCCGGGCGGCTTCCCCTCAGTTCTTTTCTTGATCGGAATGTGAATCTTAGGGACCCCGGTAGCTCACTGTGATTGTATGTGGTTAGTACTCTGCATTGTGGAATATGAATCTTAGTAAAACTTTTCCTGTGTCTTTCCCTAAATTAATCATTCATATTCCTTAAAACAAAGTCTGTGTGAGTGCTTATCCTTTTTGAGTTTAGTCTCAAGAGTGAATCTGAGCCCTCCTTTGGTTGCTTAGCTTGTATTTCTCCTCAGCATGTGTCTCTTTCCTTCAGTTACCTTTCCCTTTCATAGTCTAGAGGGGGGTGTGTGTGGATGCACTAGGACCAGGAGCAGATCCCAGATAAGAGGAGCCAGTTGGGCCCAGCTGTGTGGACTTCTTTGCCTGCAGCTCCCTTCCCACTACACTTGGGTGGGTCCCCTCCCCACAGGAAGGCCCTGCGGGTATGAGCCCTGGAACAGCCACCAGGCTCCTCCTCTGCTTCAGAAAAATTCCAGCATTTGGTTTCTGGAATGGCTCTTACACTTTCCCATCAGTATTTAATAGAGGAACTGATCTTCCTTAATTTGTGTTTTCACCTCTGCCCCTGATTTCTTAGAGCTGTTCTCCAGTTATTTGAAGAAAATTGTTTACCACTTACTGTTTAGAATTAAGCCTAGTTTTTTTCAGGCTCTAAATCTTTAAGCAAGTTTTATTTATATAGATATTAAAATGGTGGGTTATTCATGTGTGTGTGTGTGTGGTTTTTTTTTTTGGTTTATTTTTTACATTTTAATTTACTTTTCTTTCTTTCTTTTTATTTTTGACAGAGAGAGGGAGAGATACAGAGACAGAGAGAACTGAACTGGGGGAGCTCCCAGTTCAGAATATGGTTCCGCACGGGCCAGGGCCGGGATTCGATCCCTGGTCCCCGGCGCTGCAAAGTGAGCGCTTAACCCACTGAGCCATCCCGGCTTCCCCCGTGTGTGTGTTTTTAAATGAACTTTAACTGTATTATCGAGTCCTGTGGGCTGGCTGGGGGTCCTGTCAGTAATAACATGAAGCTCAGAATCCCCTTTTCTCATAATAGAAAACACACGTTGAGGGCTCCTTGTATAAATTAATAGTACCTTGTCGCTCCTCTGGGTCTTCTCCCTTACTTCTGTCCTTTCAAAGCAGCAGGTTTGTATTCACTTTGCATTGGTACTGTAAGAAAATATTTTATCTTTTTTTTTTTTTCGGGAAAAGTGAAGCATAAACAGGAAAAAAAAATGATCTTACTCCTTGTTTTACAAATATGTTTTGCCTCTGTCTCTAGACTCTTAAGCTCCTCTTAAGGACATAGACTGCTGCTTATTCATCTTTGAGTCTGCCTGGAGATTTTATTTTTACAAATGTGAAACCATTGCAAATGTGCACGTCATCCTTTTGCAGGGCAGTCATGCTAATAATTAATCTGATTTGTATTGTTCCAATTTTAGCATAGGTTCTGCCAAAGCCAGCACGGCCTTGGAATTTTTTTGTGACTAGGTATGAGAAAGGCTTAAGCAGGAAAAGAGCTGTGCTGAAGGGTGAAGTCAGTGAACGGGCTAGTCCAGTGCTACTGACACTTAAGGGATAAAGGTCAGCTCAGCGGCTCATTGGATAAGGTGTTTGGATATACGCAGTGTAGAAGTAGGGCTGTAATGACGTAACCTTTATGCAGCAAACCCTGGGTTGCTGAGTTGTGCCAGGTCCTGTGCTGGGCTTGGGAGACCCAGAGAGGAAGGCAGGAGACTATCCAGGGAGAGGCGGTGTGTTATATGACACGTAGCAGAGGCTTTCCGCTGAGGCCTGTATTTAAAGCCCACATTACCATTTACTAGTAGATCCTTGGGAAAGTTGTCTAGCTCTCTGAGCCAGGGGGATAAGAGTATTTACCTGTAAGGCTGTGCCTGCTAAATGATCTATCAGGTCAGTATTTGGCACCTTGTAAGCAGGCAGACAGTGGTGGCTTTAAGAACAGTCCACCTGGCTGCTGAAGCTAGAGATATGGAAGCAAGCCATTATACTGTGTGTAAACAGTTGTTCCTCGGTGTATCTGTGCTCTGGTGGGAGGACTGTGTGCACAGGTGCTTGCGGAGGCAGGACAGGGAGGTGCTTCACCAGCAGGGACACATGTGGACGGCCTCCAGGAGGTAGTGATACTACTACTCCTTGGAAGTGAGCCAGGACTTGAAGCCCAATTAAGGATTAGTTGGCAAAGAAAGAGGGAAGGACATTCCATTCCAGGCAGTAATAGGTCTCCACAAGGACACCCAGGCACCTTTTTTGTAAGGTTTTGGTTTCTGATTTGCCAGAGTCAGTAGGAAATCTCCAAGCTTTGCAACTTCTGCTAAAGTTGTGAAAGGAAAAGAACCTGGGGAAGCCCGGATGGCTCTGCCAGTTAGGCGCTCTCTTTCTAGCCCCAGGACTGAGGATCAAATCCTGACCTTGACCTGTGTGGACCCATATGCTGAACTGCATTGTGCTCCCATGCAGGAGGTGCCCCAGTTTGTTCCCCACCCCCCAGTTTAGCCCCTGACTTGAGGGGGCATGGCTCCCATGAGGGAGGCCCCTACCCAGTTCCTGCCCTGTGCAGACCTGTTCCTGCACACCTGTGCGGAACAAAACTATGTCAGAAACTGATGACGTACAACTATGTAGACTACTCTGGGCCCTCTCTCTTCTCTCTGTCTCTGTCTCTCTGTCTCTGTCAAAAACAATAAAAAATACATATTAAAAAAAAAGAACCTGGAGAAGAATTAAGCGTTTTTTGTTTGTTTGTTTTGTTTTTTAAAGGAAGATTTTTTAAACTTACGACGTCTCCAGAATGAGAATAGGCCTTTGGCTTGGCAGAGCATTTGCCCTGGTGATAATGTCAAGTCCTGAGGAATTCAGTGGGAGCCAAGAATGGTTCCCACCCATCCCCCCTGTGGAGGGATCTAAGCACACTCCCTGGGAATCCACCCGCTGGTCTTTCTGTTGCTGCCAGCCTCTACTTTCAGGAGGAAATGACTCCATTCTTTCCTGACTCACGGGAATATTAATCAAGGAGGCCTCTATGTACTTAGAGGGGTGGGTAAATAAATATCTTCTTCGGTATGTGGTACTGCAGCGATAGGAAAGGAGCAGGTTATGTTGTCATGCTATGCTTATTGAAAACAGGATGTAATCGCTTCTTGACCTTTTGGCTAAAATCAAGAGAAAACAGGATGTAAAGTGTGTGCATTGCAGGGAAATACACTGTATTGATGCTGAACCTAATTGCAAGGATTCATAATAGCAGAACAATCCAATTAGGAATCTGCTGTCATATTCAAATACATACAGAAATTCTTCGTGTAGATCCAATGCCTTAATTCCGTAATCCTGCATCTTCTGAGTCTTTACTGTGTTCATAAAAGCACTATTCTGTGATACCTTGTCAATCTTATTTAATTATCAAAACACTTTTATGAGTACATAGCTTCCCCATTTCTTGCAGATGAGCAGACTGAGGCTTTCTAGAATTTACAGTTAGTGGACCTGGTGTAAGCCCAGATAATCGATGCCGTTGTTCTCATCACTGACCCAAACCAGTTCCACCCTCTTGATTTTTGAAAAGTTGCTCTTTTTCACCAAAATAATTTGTGGAGTTATTTTTTTGCCCCCAGACTTTATCCTATTTCTTTACTTTGAAACAACTCAGTGCCTTATTTGGGTTTAGTAATGTTTTATAAATTGCCAAGTAATATGTAATAATGTAAAGATTTTTAGGCAAAATGTAAAGAATATTGGATCTACTTCATGAACTCTTAACAATGTTGGGAATCTAACTGACTGTGCTTATTGCATTTTTCTCCCATAGGTTCTGTGGGAAACCTTCCATGTTAACAAGGCATACTCTCTAATACATATTCCTTCTTAAGACAAATTCACTTACACATCTGAATGGAATAAGGAAAGTAGAGAGGGGAGGCAAGACTGTACTATGTAGGTTATCAGTAGAGCCATTGAAACTGTACATTAAGGGAGAATAAACATTCCATATTTAAGGTGAATGTATTAAGAAGATCCAGTGTCCTTTGTCCTAGCTAAGTGGTATTTGAAGTGTGGTACTCATACTGCAGCATAAGCATTAACTTAGAATTTGTTAGAAATAAAATTCTCACCCTAACATAGACCTAGCCTAGATAAAATGAGATTAGTCTTCTGTAGTTAACCATGGATAATTATTCCACCTTATCACGTCAGGATGAGAATCAGGTAATTGGGATTTTTTTTCTCTCTCTCTATAATTCATTCTGGACTTGTTGAACTAACAATAGCACCACTTATGTGTTTGTAAAAATACTGATTTGACTCTTAACACTAGTAATAACAAGGTGATTATTACAGGTTAATAGTATTTAATAAGCCCAATAAATATTAGCTTATTTTATATGTGATATTTTTCTTCTACTTGTTCTCCTTTTAAATTACAGGCTAAATAATACCTGTGTCTCTTGGGGCATTTCTTTAGGTTAAAAACGTTTCTGCAGGCACACAAGATATGCCTCCTCCCCCTTCTGACTATGTGGATCGAGTGTACAGTCCCATGGCCTACTCGTCCAATGGTAAAGTGAATGACAAGCGGCTGTATCCAGAGTTTTCCTATAAATCAACACCGTAAGTAGCACCTTTTTCTGGTAGAATGATTCTAAAAAATGAATATTTGCACATGTTTATAAATAAGTTGCTGTTTTGTGCCAAAATTTCCAACAGTTTGCATAAAGGCTGGAGACTGATCTTTGCATTGTAGGTGGATGCCTAGGATTACCTGAAAGATAAGGAGGGTGGGGCTGTGAGTTGGAGTCTTCTAAACTGAAAATGCTTTTCTTTTGATTTAATAGAAGGCTAATTAGGTTCTCTCACTCTAGAAATGTGATTCTCTTTCCTACTTCTGGTTTTGTGTATAGATGTGGATGAAATGACTATTACTGAGTGGTAGCATAGCTAAATGCATTTCATAGTCTCTCCTTTTGCCTGTTTTAATTATTAGATCTCATTAACAGTTTTGACTAAGCACAAAGAGTTAGGAGGCTTTCGCTAGAAATAAATGATGCACATTTACTCAAGGGTATTAGAGTTTGCAAGTGGAAAGCACAGCTAGGCAAAAACCTAGAAATGTTCCAAAGGCAAAAGAAGTTAAGAGGTTTTATAGTAAAAGTCACATTCTTGAGAATAATCAGTCCTGAGTTCTTAGCCCTTGAATTGGTGTAGAACAGTTTTCAGTCAGATGTCAGGCGGTCTGGAGTGTTCAGGTAGGGCTAACATAGTTAGAAAATCACTGCCAGGAAGTCTTGGCAGGGTCAGGACTCGTGGTTACAGTTCAACAAATAGCTGCAGCCTGAGAGAACAATGCCCTGGGTTAAAACCTGCAGTTAATATTCCTTATTCCTAGACTGGCTTTATGAAGCCTGATAGAACTATAACGTACTTTCTTTCTTTCTCTTAGATCTTCCTACCTACCTGTACACACACTGTGTGTCCACTCCATTTAATCATTAAGCCCCAACCTAGGACATCAGCTTCTGTTCAATATCAAAATAAGTTCTGGGAACAAAGCTTCAGATCTGTTAACTACAGAAACAGAGTTTTGGTCAACTTAAGATAACATCTTGGCCTCAGTTGTGTTTTAGCTTTGAACTCATGGAAGCGAATGGCCCAGACCATGTCTCCTGAAAATAGGACTGAACAGTGCCGTGACTAACACCAGGACCTGAAAGCCTGATCCCTCCTTATCCCTGACTGATCAGTAGAGCCCACAACCCCAATTCCCTGGGAACCGTGGCTGATGATTTGTCCCCTATATGAGGCTAGCTACCAGTGCTCATCCGTGCAGTGGTCCCTCTTGGACTCTGCCTGCTGTCCCTTGAGTGTATTCAATAAAATGCTTTTCTTCTTACTACTCTTTGTGAATTCTTTCACAAATCATGAGCAGCCACCTCGGCTCTACATGAAGGATAGGCACCAGGAAGTCTGGTTCATGTTCTGAGTCCTTTAGGGTAGGAGTCCCCAACCTCCAGGCCATAGGCCAGTCTGTGGCTGGTTAGGAACCAGACCTCACAGCAGGAGGTGAGGGAGGGAAGCTTCATCTGTATTTACAGCTGCTCCCCATCGCTCTCATTACCATCTGAGCCCCTCCTCCTGTCAGATCAGCAGCGGCATTAGATTCTCATAGGAGCATGAACCCTATTGTGAACTGTACATGTGAGGGATCTAGGTTGCAAGCTCCTTATGAGAATCTAATGCCTGATGATCTGAGGTGGAGATGAAGTGGTGATGCTAGTGCTGGGGAGCAGCTGCAAATGCAGATGAACATTACTACAATGTAATAATAATAGAAATAAAGCACACAATAAATATAATGCACCTGAATCATCCTGAAACCATTCCCACCCCCTCCAACCTCCCCTCCTGGTCTGTGGGAAATTTGTCTTCCACAAAACTGGTGTCTGGTGCCAAAAAGGTTGGGGACCATTACTGTAGGGGGTAGTCAGAGTGTTTTCTGCAGGTTTGATGTATGACCGGGAATTGATGCTCAACCAACTGATGTAACTATTATCTAGGTATTGACTCACAACTGGAAAGTTCAAAACTTTAAGTTCCCAGGGTAGTTAAGATTTAGCAGCTTGGTTAACATGACTCTGTTTTATATTTTCCCTATCTTTACTCTTTCTTCTATAGAAAAGGGAAATTACTTGTTATCTGCTGCCCAATACATTTTTACTAAACTAGAAGACTGCATTTGAATTCAGGAATTCTGAGATCTCCTTTGCTGTGCTGGATCCTCCAGGCTTTGTTTTACATGTAGTGTAAAAAACATCATAGTGAGTTTCTCTCCTAGAATTCGAGCCATTACAGTTATTGAAGTCTCATTCCTTTTTGGTTTCCCTAAAGTCTAGTTCTAATTCAACCTAATGACTAGTGAGAAAAAGATGTTGGAGGTATTGTTAAGCACTTACATGCAATTTTTGCCTAAGGATGATAAATTAGTGTTACTATATATGATTATAGAACTCCAAATTCCTTTGTAGACCAAAAACAAACAAAAAAAGAAGGAAAGAAAGAAACCTTTCCTCTAGCTATTTTGATTGTTCTTAGTTAAAGGTGTACTTGCTGGGAAATTTTTTGTTACTTCAAAGTTCTATCTCCAACCCCACACCATCATTTAGTGGGCCGAGCTATACAGAGATCCACTCTGAGTGCACAGTTTGGGTGCTTGGAACCCTGTAAGGTGACACCAGCTGCCGAGTTAATTATGGAATCAGTTTGAAGACAATGGGTTTTATTATTGCCCTGGAATGGAATTTGGGAACAAATTAGCAGTATTCTCCATGTAGGAGTATTTTGCTTTGGTCTTGAGGATCGACCTTGCTGTTCATTTCAGTTGTCAATGATTTGGAGGAAGAGCATTTTCTCTGTTCTCCTTCTCTTTGGATTTTGACAAAAACCAAAACCCTTGAGGCTATTAGGGACAAAGGTACACAGTAGAGATGCCATCCTTGTGAAAGTTTCAAGCTATGATTTATAGGACTTCCATGCATGTGAAATAAATCTGTAATGCATCTTGTGACCAGCTGTGCCTCTAAATTAATTGTAAGATCGCATTGTTTATATAGCATTTCCACATACTGTCCCTTTTCATGAAAACCAATTATTTTCACAAATTCATTTGGAACAATTAAAAAATCCTACTTAGGGAAAAGCCTGGACGGCTCAGCGGGTTGAGCGCTCGCTTTGAGGCCACGAGGACCGAGGATCGAATCCCGGCTCCGGCCCAGGCAGGACCCACATGCTGAACTGGGGAGTTCCCACAGTTCGGTTCTCTAACTGTCTCTGTCTCTGTCTCTCTCTCTATCTGTCAAGAGTAAAATAGAAATAAATATGCACTGAAGATAAAAAGATAATTACTCTCTATAAATGTGAAAAGATATAAAAAAAAAATAAAAAATAAAAAAAAATCTTACTTATTCTTGAGCAAGCCAATACTTTCATAACATGCTGTTCCCAGGAACCTAGCTCATCTAGCTAGAGGCAGCTAATGTTACCAGTTTTCTTTATATCCTTCCAGAGGTTATTTTTAAGTCAGTATGCTGGCCAAGTATGTATGTATATTTTTGCCTTTAAAAAAACTAGCATATTAGATGTATTGTTAGCAGTATATATTGGAGATTGTTCCTAGTGCTGTATAAAGAGTATACTGATCTGTTTTATATAGTTGCATAATATTCCATCAGCAATTTATTTTATTAATCCCATATTGATGCACAGTTTTCCCCAATGTTTTGTACTTACAAACCACTGCAGGGAATAAATGTGCACATTTATCACTTTGCACATATGCGAATGTATCTGAAGGAAAAATACTGAAAGCAGAATTGCTGGGTTAAAGAAAATTGCATATTTCATTTTGATAGATGTAGTTACACTGTACTCTGTAATGGTTGTATCAGTTTATACTCACAACCTACACCCCAGAACTTTTTTGAAGACCTCAAAATGCAAATGTGATGCTTAATTTTAGAACCCAGAAGCAGGGGAGGAGGGGGATGGTGCTGAAGGATGTGAATGAGACAGTATCTCCCATGGCACCTGATGTGTGTGGCAGTGATGGAAGGAATTGCAGCCTCTGGGGAGGAATAGAAGTTGCTGAGTGTCGTCCATGGCAGAGTATTGAGAGCTGTGCGGATTCACAGTGCATCCACTTGAACTTGGTAGGGATGCATGCCTGTGAAGTCATAGCTTGTCTTTGCTCAGGCTTTCTTGAAGGTGCCAGTAACCCCCACACACCACTCCTCTAATGCTATTATGACAGAGGAGGAATTAGAATGGGAACATTGTGTCTGAGGTCTGTGTTAAGGATATGGTACCTCAAAACTAAGATGTTTTCCCCCCAATGCATAATATACATTCAGGGAAGAGCACTAATCTTGACTATACAGCCTAAATTTTCACATATGTGAACACTGAAGTAAACTCCACTATATTAGAGACATTTCAAGCACTCCAAAAAGTCTTCTTGTGCCCTTTCTTTATAATGCTACCCCACCACTATTTCTACGCCTATCACTATCGATTAGTTTAGCTTGTTACGGGAGTTCTTATAAAGTGAAATCACATGGTAGTTACTCTTGTGTCTATCTCCTTTGGCTCATAATTTAGTAATGTCCTATACCTTAGAACAGGGATGTCTAGTCTCTTGGCTTCCCTGGACCACACTAGAAGAAGAATTGTTTTGGTTTACACATAAAGTATACTAACACTCACAATAGCTGATGAGCTTTAAAAAAAAAAAAAAGGTTGCAAAACAATCTCAATGTTTTAAGAAAGTTTATGAACTTGTGTTGGCCCACACTCAAAGCCATTCTGGGCCTCAGGTGGCCTGCATACTGCAAGCTGGACACGTTTGCCTTAGAATTTCATGGCAGTTAAAATGAATCCTAGATTAGGAGACAGCAGAATTTAGCTGAAGATGGTTGTTTCTTCACCCTTTCTAAGTGAATGAGGGAAAGCCCTATTAGGTGTGCTCCCTACTATCCTGCCCACACTCAGGATGAATTAATATTAATATAATAGATCAAGGAAGTTGAACATTGATACTATAGAGATCTTTCAAGGCAGGGCAATATTCTAGAGTGCTAAATGAGACCATTGTTTGGTAGCAAATAGTCTGGCAGGGTAATCTGTTAGGAACTTTGTGCAAGTTATAGAAATCACTGGTTCACATAGGGCCCAGGGATGGGGCTGGCTTTAGGCATAGCATGATCCAGGGACTCAGAAGATATCAGAGCTCTTATTTCTATGTTGTCTTAATCTCCATAAGGCTTCTGTGGTAACACAATGATCATCCATTAGAAAGATTCTGATTGGCCTTTTGGGGGTCATTGTCATCCTTGGGGCCAGGGAGATGGAGTTCTCTGATTGGCAAGGCTTAGTTATTACCCCCCAATAACTGTGGCAGTTCTAAAATACCATGTGTGTAATGGATATTCTGATAGTCATGATACTGATGTTCATTGTACATTTTCTTCCCTCACTGATACTGGGTGTCATCAGGATGGAAGTTTCTTGTGGTTGTGTTTTCAATTTAGTAATTACCTTGAACACCTGCCATGTTCACAGTACTGGGCCAGGTGCACTGAGAATACCAAGTCTGTGTTCTCATGGAGGTTGCAAACAGGGGTGGATGAAAGTGCACAATAGCTGTACTGTGAGTCAGGGCAAGATAAGAACAGCAAAGGCATGGGAGGGTGTGTGTGTGCTCAAATAAAACAAATGAATAAAAAAGAAGGAATCCAAAAGGAACAACTGGACGAAATTCCAGACCTGGGACACTGAGTCAGACACTGAGGAAAGTATACAGCTGGTTACCTCCTCTGGGCTATGCGAATTTTGACCTAATAGGTCTTGTGTCTAAAAGTAGGTTCAAAGATTATTGAGAGTACACATATTCCATTACTCTTAAATTTATATATACTTGCTAAGCATTTTGTTCTTAGCTTTGTTATACTATATCAAGTATGTTATTGTTTAGTGTTTCAAAGGGCTTAGGAAGAGGGGAGGCAAAAAAACTTCCATGGTAAAAATTTATAATATCAATATTTAATATAAAATTATGGGGGGTAGCCTGCTTTAATGTTTTCTTTTTTCTAATTTTACCCTTTAGCTTCTTTCTCCTCTGGTCTCTACCCTGTCCAATAAACCTACTGCATTCTAAAGGTTTTGTTTGTCACCTCAAAGCAAGAAGCATATGAGTACATAGTACCTGGCAGTTTTGGCAGCGTGTCTAGAAACTTGTTTAATTATTGACTCACGGAGAAAGTCACATTTTCCCTCCTTGAAAAGTAGCATTAACTTAGCACAGAAAGCTTTATTAACCTGAATAAATTTAGAAAGAAGAAATAATTACTTAGAAAGAAGAAATAATTACTATCAGCAACTACACACACACACACACACACACACACACACACACACACACTGGCATGTGCACGTGGAAAGCATTTGAAATCTACAAGAAATTAGTAAGAGTGATTAGAAATCTAAGGCTTAGACACCAGTTAGAATCAAGCAGTTCTGGATCACAGAGAAAAGAAAGTGAACCTCATAGCTGAAGCTCAAGATTACAGTTTCAATTAGTTGAAAGGAATAAGAAAAAAAATCTTCAGACGTCTTTAATAGTTGATTGAATAGCAAGACTGATGATGGAAAGTCTCAGGTGCTTTCTTTGTCTTCCTTTCCTTTCTCTACTTGCCCTTCTCCGTCTCGGCTACAGGGGAAAATTGAGCTTTGCATTTCTGTTGCTCAGAAGTAGTGTATAGTTGCCACAGCTCTTGGTATTTTATTCCATGCTAGACTTCATTTTTAAACATGCGGCAGAAACATTATAAGCAATTAAAAATATGATGCAATATTGAATAATTGCATTAGATAAACACGTGTACCCATAATCCTTCTAAGTCTGTTCATTATGCATGGCTTCAAGATTAACATAGCAAAGAAGAAATCTTAATGAGTTCTTTCATCTATTACAATATAAAGCTTTTTAGTGTTTTTGGATTTAAAATTTTTAGTGTTTTTTAGTATTTTGATACATCTTGAAAAGAGAATTGATACATAGTCTAAAATTAATATTACAAAGAGCTTATCTCTGCGGGTCTGCTTCCAGAGGTAGCTCTGTCTGTACGTTACTCTTCCCCACTGGGCATTCCATGGAACTGGAAGAACCTGTAGAAAAGAAGCATGATCATAATTTTCCTGACAGCCTTTGGTGGCGTATGTTCCTGGCACAGGTTCAGTTAAACACATCTTGCAGATCAGCCTAAACTTCCTAAAGTGAACTCTTAGGTCCATTTTACGTAGAAGGCTTACAGCTGGGCACCTTGAAGCTACTTGTGTGCAGTAGAGGATCTGGGCTCATGCTCTGCTGAACGCAGGCACGAGGGTCCCTGTTCAGAGTTGAGCATGTGAACTGCTTGAGGGATGCAACTATTAATCCATGTGGACATCTCCTGTGCTCACGCTGCTGTTCTTCATGATTCCAGTGTGCTGGTGGAGGCTTGTAGTGGACCCAGTGATCACTGAGAAGGAATTCCTCTTTTATTAGGGTACCTGAAGTGGTTCAGGAGCTTCCAGTGACCTCACCTGTGGATGACTTCAGGCAGCCTCCTTACAGCAGCAGTGGCGACTTGGAGACACTGTCAAAGAGGGCTCCCACAAAGAGGAGAGCGGGCAAGTCAAGGAGAGCAGAGCAAGACCACTATGAAACAGACTACACGACAGGTGGCGAGTCCTGTGATGAGCTGGAGGAGGACTGGATCAGGTACTGCGTCCTCAGTCGTCCCCTTTGCTGGGAACCCCTTGCACGTCTGATACCAGCCTGGGCCAATCAGGTTTTGGAGTTGTTGCCGCCTAAACTGGGGTGGATGGTTAATTCCGTTCTTTGCCAACCAGGACTGGAGGTGATTCTTTGTTACGTTTTTTTCCTTTGTAGTCTTTCTTCATACAGATTTATGTGGAAGGGATATGATTGGCTGTAACCACGTCTTAAAAATATTTTCAGTGTCCCCTACAAAATGGCTGATAAACTTCACCAGGGCTGTTACTTCTACCAGTAGTCACCCAGAAAGGTCTTTCAAAGAAATAAAATACAAGCATAGAGGAACTTTATTTTAATGATTATGAAATTCCCAGACTAGTCCTATGGCTTTCCTTTGGCATTTACTTTTTAAGTTAGGCTTTCACAATGAGGCCAGAGATTCTTTTAACAGTTTAATCCAAAGGACTTTGGCAAACAGTTCTGTAAAAAACTGAGTTAACAGTTTAGTGTTCTGGCCGAAGTTATGGTTAAGTTCCTTTGTGTATGTCAGTGGTTTTGTTATATTCCGTCATCACTAACTATACTTGTGTTTTTGTAGCCTTTTATGCCCACGTATTCTGAGGAATGGGGTGCAAATCAGAAGCAATCACAGTATGAAAGGTGGTTAATCAAAACATTGCCTCTTGAGATGTTAGGAGGGGTGAATGGGGCGGGCATGTGTAGCTTGAAATCCCCTAGTCATACCTCATCTTCCTTCCTCCCTCCCAAGAGTTCTTGACCTAGTTCAGTGTCTATCTGTAAAAGATTTGCCTAACTTGTATCACGGAAGATTTAAATGAGAACTCTGAAAAATCCTGAATTCTTGTTTCCCTTTTGAGCAAATCCTTTAATTTCTTCCCTCTGTAAAATGAAGATATTAGACTGACCTAGACCTAAAATTTGCAATTCCATATTGCTGTGAAGTTTCTTACTTAGTTCTGTGAAACAATTCAGAGTAATTCCTCAGTGGATTATGGGCAAATAGCATTACTTTCATATATAAAGAATAGCTGGTATATTGAGAGGTACAAGTGAGATAGTTTCATGGTTGAATGCATTGCCAGATTATTTGTGCAATGAGCATGCATATTTATACATGTACACTTTAATGTCTACTTTTACAATCAAAGGACTTAAAATAAGCTATTTCTACTTAAGTAAAACAAGACCAAGACCCCCCCCCCCCCACCTCCCTAAACAAACAAAAAGCCCAGACCCAGAACAGCCTGAAGACTATAGGTGGGAGTGGAAAGAGGCACCTGCCAGTCAACGGCTCTGCCAGTGATGACAATCTTGTGTTCCAGAATTCCAGTTTTAAGACATTAAATAATAATATAAGAATTCCATAATCCATGTTGTCCCTTCAGAATAAATGAGCTCCTATGACTTGAACCTTAAATTTCATAAAAGATTTTTAATGGGATTTCTAAAAATTATGTAGGCATTAAAAATAAACATAAGCACTGATGTAATAAGTATAATTTTTTAAAGAGATTTATTTTATTGTTCTGAGAAAAGGTGAGAGAGAGAAGTGGGGAGGGCCCAGAGCAGTCTCCATAGTTGTCCATCACTACCTGTTACATGGTTTCTTTCCACACAGGTGGATATGGGGCTGCGGGATTGGGAACTGAAGTGGGGGCCTCCCACATGGGAGGCGAGAACCTTCGCTGCTGAGCCATCCTGGCAGTTACCACTTGCACTGCAGTTCAGCATATGGGGTTGCACAGGCTGGGGCTGGGGCTGGAATTCGATCCCCAACCTTGCAATTGCTAGACAAATATTCAACTATTTGTTGAATATCTGAGATATTCTGGCATCCCCTAAAATATAATCTTTCTTAGAAAAACTTATTTGCATCCTACCTTCCTCTCCCCCATAAGCTACAAAAAGAAAATGTTATTCTCTGCATCCCACCAGCTCTGTTATCTTTGAAGAAGAAACATTGAATTTTATGTCTCCTATGGATACATAAGTATTCATTTTCTCAATTTTTAGGGAATATCCACCTATCACTTCAGATCAACAAAGACAACTTTATAAGAGAAATTTTGACACTGGCTTGCAAGAATACAAGCTCTTACAAGCAGAACTCGATGAGATCAATAAAGAACTCTCTCGTCTGGATAAAGAATTGGATGACTATAGAGAAGAAAGTGAAGAATACATGGTAAATTAAACTGTTAATTATATATTACATATAACTTTATTCTATGCATAATTTGATTCTGATCTATGAAGATATAGTATCTTTTATAATAATATTGATAAAAATTTTGCTAGTAAATATCAAACTATTTCATTGAAGAATAATTGAAATCGAGTGTTGGATGAAAGCCTTTCCAAATTGAAGAGTGTACTAGTGCAGTTAAGAATTACAAGGTCAGGGAAAGCCGGGACGGCTCAGCGGGTTGAGCGCTCGCTTTGAGGCCACGAGGACCGAGGATCGAATCCCGGCTCCGGCCCAGGCAGGACCCACATGCTGAACTGGGGAGTTCCCACAGTTCGGTTCTCTAACTGTCTCTGTCTCTGTCTCTCTCTCTATCTGTCAAAAGTAAAATAGAAATAAATATGCACTGAAG
>PVKE010003632.1:0-20921 GCA_004027555.1 Craseonycteris thonglongyai | reverse complement strand
AAATAAAAAATAAAAAAAAAGAATTACAAGGTCAGCTGTGTACATATATCCCTTCCTATTTAAAAGAAAATAGCTATATTAACTTTTACTATTTATACACACAGTTCATTCTTTCTATAAAAAATTCATCAATCCAGAATTGCATACAGAAAAATAAATTGCCTTAAATTACACCAGCTGGTTGTCACCAAAATATTAGTTGTTAAAATATTTTTTTTGAGCACATAATGTGATGCATAGGTGATGTGATGTGGACTTGTATATCCGGAAACTTCTAATTGTTACTGATTAATGTCACCCCAATAAATTTAACAATAAAAATAATTTATAAAGCTTTAAAAAAAAAAATATATATATATATATATATATATATATTTGTTTTGTTTTTTTTCCCATGCAAAAGTATACCTAGACAGACACACACAGTCTTCGATAAGGAATCATCTTATATATTTTACTTATCTTTCTTTTTTTTTTACTCAAAAATAGTTTAAGTTCTGTTTTTTTGGGTTTTTTATTTTATTTTCCCCTTGATCACCTGGCTGAGGTAGTGATTATGTAAAGTTACTCTTATTTTTTAATTCCCCTTTCCATACTGTGCTTTTTGGAAGGAAGTCACTATGCATAGATCACACTTAAGGAATGGGAAATTATGCTGTAGATTGCTAAAGGTGTTATACCTACACAAATTATTTGGAATTCTTCTGCATGGTAAATGTCACTTCCTCCCATTTATTTATTTAAAGATTTATTTTTATTGTTTTTAGACAGAGACAGACAGACAGGGAGACAGAAAGAAGGTGGAGGGCCCAGAGCAGTCTCCATAATTGACAGCATTAGTTTTCCACATAGTTTCACTCCACAGGTGGGCGCAGGGCTGTGCAGGGCAGGAACTGGGCCTGGAGCCTCCTGCATAGGCCCCGGCAAGAACTGAACTGGGGACACACCCCAGTTCAGCATGTGGGTCCACATGGGCTGGGGTTGGGATTCTATCCTCGGGCTTCAGGGCTGCAAAGCGAGCACTTAACCCACTGAGCCATCCCAGCTTCCCCCCATTTATTTATTTGGTCAATCATTTATATTCCTATGGACTTATGGATATCTATTTTATACTTTGAGTTATAAGCCATTGCTACTTTATTTTGTTACTTGAATTGTTTAACTTTGACCATTGGGAACTCTTTCAGTTTCTTTGTATCTTTGTATCCCATAATTGTGGGGGCTTTTCTTTTTTAAATGCTTTCTCACACTGCTTATATCCTGACTTTTTACTTAACAATTGCTATGGTTATTTCATGTCAAAGAAGATTTATTTACTGAAAATATTTTTGTGTTTAAATTAACAACACAATTTTTTGATTCTGTGGTTGTACCATAGTTTACTTAAGAGTCATCCTCTATGAATAGACTTTAGGTATGTATACTCCTTCACACACACACATACCACCCACACCACCCACCCCTAGTAGTACCAGTAATATGCTGGTGAGCCTCTCCATCTTTGCACACTTACCTGCTTATATAGCTAGAACAAATTCCAGAGTGTGAAATTGCTGATCAGAGATTATGTACAATAAAATTTTTCTTGCAAAACTGCCCCTAGAAAGATTATATTAGCTGCATTCCCACTAATGATGCTCTAGACTAGAGGGCTCATTTGACCCACATCTCACTAACACTTAGTACCTAAAAAATTGTTGCCTTGTGTCTTAGATCTTAATAATTAAACTTTTCAAATTACATCATATATTTATTGGAAGTTCTTATTCATTTTATGAAATACCCTTTGCCATTTTTAATTGATCTGTTTTTCAGTTTTGAAGTATTTACTTTTTATATAGTTTGATTTAACTAGTTGTGTTTTTTTATGGCTTTTGTATGGTTGTCATAAACTTTTCTCAATTCAATGAACATTTATTGATCATTATTGTGTTCTTGATGGTGTGGAAGTGCTGAGGTGAGAAAGATACATAAAATCCAGTTTGAGCCCTCACAGAGCTCATATTCTAAGAGAAACTGACATCTAAACAACTTAGACAATTTGACTAATGGTGTATTCACATCATATGTAAAGTACTTTAATTGCTCAGAGAAGGAATAAGATCTGTGAAGTCCTGAAGAGTTTAGGAGAAACTTCACTGAGGTGATCATTGCAGGTTCTACAGACAAAATGGGATGGGATACATGCATACAATTATAAAGAGACCATAATAGAAGTCTGGAAGCATTAATGTGCTTAATATTTTAAAGGAATTGCAAATGATGGGTGCTAAGACTGGATAGGTGGGGAACTAGATTAGTAGAGGAGTTAATGGGGAGCTCTGACCAGTTTTGTAATGGAATATAACCTGATTAGTGCTGTGATTTACAAAAGACTTCTCTGGACTCAGCCTGGCACTTGGACTAGCTTGGGGAGAGATGAGAGGCATCAGAATAAATAGTTGCATGTCTGTGCGAATGGAATGTAACACATATGTCATCAATTTCTCCTCTCTGGGTTCCTCAGACCTGTTGATCATAATAGTTTTAAAAGCTTTAAGACTTTATTATTTTAATTTCCTGTATTTGTGGCAGCCTTAGCTTCAAGATATAGCATAAGTAATGTTATTTTTGAAAGAGAAAATGCCCCATTAAACATATTCCTTTGTGTTTCTCATTAATAGGCTGCTGCTGATGAATACAATAGACTGAAGCAAGTTAAGGGAGTAAGTATTCTAGATTACAAGGTTCTTTGGGGAAGAATTTTTCTATTACATGCTTTTCATTTAACCTGTAGGATAACTATGAATACCTTGTCATGGATGCAGTGATTAGACAAAGGCCCCAATAAGTTCAAAATAAACTATAACTGAGAAGTTGGAACCTTAATATTAGTTGTTTGCAGCTACAACCAATACCGATTTTTAAAAAAACTTTTTGGAGATTGAAGTCTACATACAGAAAGGTACACAAATCATGGGTATATAACTTGGTAAATTTTCACAAAGCATATACCTTTGTACCTAGCACCCAGATTGAGAAATACATTTCCTTGCACCCACGACAATGCTGTCTTGTACTCTCTTCCAATTTTACACTTTTTCCACAAGTAACCACTATCCTAACTTCTAACATTATAATTTTGTCTATTTTGAACTGTATATAAATGGAATCATAGGTATGTGATTTCTTTTGCTTGGTATGTTTGTGAGATCCATTCATATGGATGTGGCTGTGTTTCATTAATTTTTTATTTATTTTGTGAATAAAACACAATGTATTCTATTGTGGGTTTGTTTTTTGGTTGTTGGTTTTTTTTTTAAATTTATTTTTATTGTTTTTGACAGAGAAAGAGACAGACAGACAGAAAGGGGAGGGCTCAGAGCAGTCTACATAGTTGTATGTCATTAGTTGTGATATGGTTTCATTCCATACAAGTGGACATTTTTTTTAAACATAAAATAGAATACATTTTTTCCCTTTGGGTTCAACCCTCAGAGCCATCCCAGCATCTCCCTAATTTCTAAAAATCTGTAAAGTGACCAAAAATGCTTATTGATCTTTATACTAATATATCATCTAAAAAGAATCAGGAAAACAACAAACTGGTGCTATCAGTTGACTTAGGAAAGGGGAACTGGGTAAATGGGGCAGGGGCGGGATTCGATCCTGCCGCAGCCCTTGCAGACCCATGTGCTGAACTGGGGTATGCCCCCAGTTTGGTTCTCACTGGGACAAGCTTCCTATGTGGAAGGCTCCTGGTTTGGCTCCTGCCAAGGGCATTCTTCCCAAGTAGGAGGATCCCAGATTGAGGGGGTGTGTCTCCCATGTGGGAGGCCCCTGTAGGTTCCTGCCCTGCACAGCCCTGCGCCCACCTATAGAATGAAACTATGTAGAAAACTGATGACATACAACTATGAGATTGTTCTGGGCCCTTTCCCTTCTCTCTGTCTCTCTCTCTGTCAAAAACAATTTTAAAAAATAAATCTAGAAATTAGTATATCCTTTGTAGAACTCAGGTTGGAAGATAGAATTAAGTAAAGAGAAGCAGCTGCCTGACTGGTTTGAGATACTGCCAGGTGCCTTTGTGTGTTACTCGTTTAACCCTCCCAACAATTCTATGATTTCTATTCCCCTTTTTCTTCATTCACTTCTGTCTTCCCAGCAGCTAACACATAACTCATTTTTGTTTTGCTCAATTTACTTGGTTCATTTTTTTTTCCCCTCTTTAGTCTGCAGATTACAAAAGTAAACGGAATTACTGCAAGCAATTGAAGAGTAAATTGTCACACATTAAGAAGATGGTTGGAGATTATGATAAACGGAAAACATAGAAGGCAGAAGCCACATTGTTTGAGAGATTAAGAAGTATCTGATGTCTCTGCAATGCTATCAGAGGCAAAATGACTGTGGACTCTAACCCCGGAGGCCAAATCTTTGTGATCATTACAAAGTTTTGGTAGCTTTAATATCAGTTTATTATCATCAGTATTGAAGCATTTTATAAGTAGATTTTGATAATCAACTGGGCTGTACACTCCAATTAAGGTTTTTATGCTTTAAACATTAGTTCTTGTATTAAGAACTAACTACTGTTTGAGGTTTTTAAACCTTTAAGGAAGGTCCCTGAGTGGATTATGCTGTGAACCTTCACACCATAGGCAGTTATGTCTCAGTGCTTTATTAATTCAAATAGGTGATCTTGTTTAATCCTCCCAGAATTCTCCCTGCAGATAACTGTTACTTATATAACCATTCCCTTTCAGGTAAGGAAACTGGGTTCCTGCAATGATGTGAAGATGCTTGTTTCCTAGCTTGCAGTTTTGGTTAAATCTGTTTTATGACTTCGTTAATAAAGTCCCTGGCCTTTCATGTTTTAGCTACCAAGGATGTTGCATTCTACAAGCCTCCCTATTGATTTTTTTTTTTCTGTGTATAAGTGGTTAAAAGAGCTTTTTTTTGTGTTACGTAGGCTTGGTAATAAAGATCATGTAAAAGTAGCAAATTGAAATTTAAAGATTGTAAATATATATTTACTTTTTAGAAATCAATTTAAACATATTGTTTAGAATTTTGTGTATTTTCAAATACTTTTTAATCTTTTATGGTTTACATGCTTTTTTTTTTTAACCAACTAGGCTTTTTCATTATATCAGAGTATCCAATTACATTTATAATTTAATTGTGACTTGAAATGTATCTTATAAGAATGTTCAAGTTCTGTACATATTTTATAAGGTATTAAACCAGGTGTTTTCTTTCTATAATATACCTGCTTGACATCATTAGTGCTGTTTATTTTAAGCTGTGCAAAACTACACTCAGCAGTTGTCTGTTATTGTTTTAAACTATTTGGGTGCTGTGCTGGTTGCTTGTTTCCCAATCTGTTAGCTGTAAGAAGGCCTATTTATCTGGAAGTAGAATGCAATACCACAAAACCCCAAATGATTTCAAATTGTGCCCTTCAATCTCAGAACTTCTCTTTTTAATTCAAATTTTTATTGTAAAGTAAAATTAGCTGATAATACTAGGCATATCACTAGCCACATTGGTGGTGATTATCCTCCCAGTTTAGAATTCTGTTTTTAAAAAATGTTTTTTGAAGAATAATCTTTAATCATTACTATGCAATTCAGACACTTAAATATGTCAACAGAAGAAATGTCCAAACCTATGGAGGTTTTTATTTATTTAAGCCAAACTGTGACAATATGGCAGGAAGCAAGATCTTAAGTACTCCAATGGAGAATGACAGTTTTGCAGTTTCTTTTTTGGTTTTGGAATTAAGGAAAGAACAGAAGGAAAAATACATGAAGGTGGGAGAAAGCAAGGTGGGAATTGAATTACAGTATATTTTAATAGATTATATGCTTCCTTGAGGATGCTCCCCATAATGGGTCTGAACAAGAGGATTGCTCTGGCATTTCAAAGTGTGTTAACCGAGAACAAGCTTGTTTAACCTGCGGCCCAACACAAATTTGCAAACTTTCTTAAAACATTATGAGATGTTTCTGCAATTTATTTTTTATTTTTTTTTAGCTCATCAGCTATTGTTGTGTTAGTGTCTTTTATATGTGGCCCAAGACAATTCTTCCAATGTGGCCCTGGGAAGCCAAAAGGTTGGACACCTTGAAGTTGCACAGAAACAATGGACAGGGCTTGCTAAAGGCCAAGATAAACCTTTTACTTGGAAGTTACATGCCTGGGGCGTGACTGCCCACCATGACCTGCCTGGTTAGGAATTTATGATCAGTACTAGACTTTGTCAGATTTATTACAGAGCACCTTTTTATTCTATAAATATATAATTTTTTATATACAAGTCTGATTTTTCCAAGATAAACTTTAAATAATGTTTCCATTATAACACTGATTCATTTCTTCAAATTGAAGAAATACTTAATTGTCCATGTGCTGTACATACTTATGACAAAAGTCTATACTTTTCATATCTCTTGGATTCACACCAAATGATAAGGACTCTCTTGAGCAACTTCACTGATTTTTGTGTTTTAAAATTTTAACTCTTTGGTCTTGTAAGTCAATGTGCTTAGTTTATGAAGGCAAGCTTGCCAGTATTCTGAAAAAACAAAGCTATTGAGCTGAATGCAGAAGATTAAATAGCATAAATTTGTGTTGTAAAATTGTGCCATAAAATTGGACTTTGAAATAAAAAATTAAAAAAATTATTTTTTAAATCTAGTATTTACTAAAGACCACTTCACACTCCAGAATCAGGGTGTTTTTGTTGGGGTTGGCATTTACTAGCTGGAGGTAACCGAAAAGTCACTCAAGCAGTTTATTAGTCTGACCTGTGATTCTTATGCCTGCATTGTGCTTTTTGCTACATATGTCATTGTTTCAAGATTTTGTTGTGAAAGCATAGGATCCATTTGGTAAAGGTTCACTGCACAAAGAGATTCCCTCGCATGTGTGATTCTGTATTAAAAGTAGATAAGATCAATTAATTTATTTTGAAAAATTCAAAGAAGTACAGAAAACTATAAACATATGTAACCACCACCCAGAAATAACAGGTGTTTTGTCATATATGCTTTGTATTTTTGGACATAAATTTAAGCTTTAGTATTTATAATAAATTATACTGCATATACACACATACATACATGAAATATCATTTAATTCTTTGAACAGTATTGATTTGCAACCATTGCTCACTCTCATTTTACAGATAAGGTCACTAATAATCTGATGGATTAACTGGCCCATTGTCATAGACTAGCAAGTAACCACACTAGGGATCTTAGTCTGAATATTAGGTTCTATACTCACATTCTAGTTTGTTAATAAATTAATGAGTTGGATAAGGTAGAATTGCTCTGTATGATGTTAATAAAATATCCTATTTTAATTTTGAGTGCATTTTAAGTACTTTTAATAATATGAAAGTCTTCATATGAAATATCTGTGGTATCTAACCATCTGAATGGGGGTATGCATGTGTCAGGCAGGGTCAGGGCAAAAGAGTTCTTTAATCATGGCTCCAGGGATCTTAGCTTCAGCCAGGGCTATGGAATGTTCCTAATGCACATTCTCCCTTCAGCACTAGGACTGGAAGTATCTCAAAGTGGACATTCTTAAAGACTCAGCTGGAGGAATCAATTCAATCTCAGATCTCCTGGCAGCTCATGGTTCTACTATACTCACCATGTCACCTCTTCTGTGAAAGCACAAATAAATTAGATGGAAGACTACCTCATCCCCCTCCTCTTTATCATATTGTTAACATGTCTTTGGGAATAATTTCATGAATGAAAATGCCCCAGTAACTGATTTTTTGTTTTTGTTTTTTTGTTTTTTTTTAGAAAACACTGTTAAAATAGTGCCACTTTGGAGTTCAGAAAAAGAACACAGACATAACTAAGTGTATGTTTGAGAAAGAGAGACAAACTGCCACAAAATGTGATTTTCTAGTCGCTGCTGCAGGACCTGCTAGTTCTTCCCTGTGTTTCCTATTGCTATTCCCTCCAGCAATTACTTGCTGTGTGACCTTGGACAAATTAGTCTTTCTGTATCTCAGTTTGCTTATTTATGAGATAGTTGTACCTAATATAGTTGTGATGAAGACAGTAAATGTGTGACTTAGACCAGTCCTTGTCGGAAAGTAAATAAGTATGGTCAGTTTCACCTATTTCCCAAAGCCGGAAGGTGAAACTTTAAACAACTTTTTAAAAAGCAAATTGTGTCTTGAAAGTTTGTCATCATCCCAGTCCCCATATGCTTTGTGCTGGGGTCCAACTTTAGGGTGTAAATTCTGAATTCTAGACATAACTGCCTTAGGCTTGACATTCTGACTATTCGTAGGTGATGAACAAATGTTTTAAAAGATAAGATAGGGTTGTTTATATATCAAACTAAAGATTATTAGATACTGTTATAAGCAATATCTATTATATCTATATATCTATATATCTGTTATAAGCAGTATCTATTTTCTGGAGGTTTTTAAAGACTTATTTTTATTGTTTTTTGACAGAAACAGCGAAAAGGGGGAAGGCCCAGAGCAGTCTCCATAGTTGACAGCATTAGTTTTCCATATAGTTTCACTCCACAGGTGGGCGCGGGGGCTGTGCAGGGCAGGAACTGGGTCGAGAGCCTCCCACACAGGCCCCGGCAAGAACTGAACTGGGGGCACAGCCCAGTTCAGCATATGGGTCCACATGGGCGGGGGCTGGGATTCGATCCTCTGGCTCAGGAGCTGCAAAGCGAACACTTAAGCCGCTGAGCCATCCAGCTTTCCCACTGGAGGTTTTTAAATAAGTCTTCTCTAATGATTTGGGTTCCATCTGAAGGTATTGAAATAGGCAGGCTCACCTCTGCCAGTCTGAAGTTGTACATTTTGAATTTTAGCTTGATTCCACTGGCTGAGCTGTTCATGAATTTCCTAAATCGGTGGCTTGTGTCCAGCCACCCATGGGCAAGGAACAAATTGTTCCATTCTTTATGGTTGTCCCTTTTACAAGTTGAAATATCTATTTTTTCTAATAAATGTTTATTTTATTTTATTTTATTTTTGACAAGAGAGAGAGAGAGAACTGAACTAGGGGTACTCCCCAGTTCAGCATAGGGGTCCACACGGGCCAAGGCCGGGATTTGATCCCCGGTCCCTGGCGCTTCAAAGTGAGCACTTAAACCACTGAGCCATCCCGGCTTCCCCAAGTTGAAATATTTGGCTAGGTTAGATCATGTTTTATTCTGTTGCTTTGCACACAATTAGAATATTGTGTCAGTCATAATTATGGCAAGGGATTACTATGGACTTACGCATATTTTGTTTTGCCTTAATACCATTCCTGATTGAGTCAAGATCTATTACTAAAACCAATACAGAGGATAGTAAACTTTACAAATGAAAAATTCTCAATGATTCAGTCTCCTCCACAAATATACTTTAATTTAAATTTATTGGGGAGTCCTCTGTCCTTGGTTTTTCATTAGAAAACAAGTTCCCAGATGCTAGGTAGTAAATATAAGTGTGAAATTTGGAGCTTGGGTTTGGGGCTTCCCTATAGGAATGCATTCCATCTTGGAATAGGGTGGCCAATCACAACAGAAGGAAAGAAAAGATAAGGAGAAAGAGTTTATGGAAGGGAGGACGGGAGTAAAATGGGAAGGCAAAGGAAAAAGTGTGGAATTTGTGTGTTGGCCTTGTAAATGAGTCAAAGATGTGAGGGAGGCAAAGTTGGAAGGTGAGTGTCACTGGAGAAACCAGCAATGCTAATTTCCCCTCTTCTCCCTTTTAAAGACACCACCAAAACTAAACTACAGATTTGTGTTCTGGGAGAAAATTAAAGGAGCTGGTTATGGAGTTGTCACTATGTGATGCATAAAGCTTGTGGGGTAGTGGTGGAGGTATCCCCATTTTATAGGTCAAACTTGGGTTGTGACTTGCTTGAAGTGACCCAGCTAGTGTGGCAGAGCCTGGTTTTAAATACAGGTCAGTTCTTCTCACTGCTGTGCAGGATGGCTCCTGTTTATATTTTTGAGGAGGCAAAAACCAAGGTAAGTTTTGGTGTCAGTAAAGCAGCAGCAGGAAAGCATTTGCTGATGGGGAAGCTCCAGATCCTGTAGTTCCTTCCTGCTCTTCCTCTCCCGGGCCTTTTCTCCAGTGTTTGCAGGTTGCTTTGCCTCCATTTCTGGAGTAGGGGGAATGCTAGTATTTAATTCCATGAGTAGGCCTCTCAAACAAATTCCAAAACTGAACTGATCTTACCCACCCACCCCTACCTTCTCAGTAATTGCAACTCCAACCTTTCAGTAGCTCAACTAAAAACTTGGGAGTCATTGGTTCTTTGTTCATAACACACATCCAGTCTCTCAACAAGATGAGAACCTAACTGCTTCTCACTAGCTGCACTGCCATACTACACTAGTTCAAGCCATCACCACCCCTCCAAAGTTCTCCCAGTGCTCAGAGCCCTCCACCTGATTCCAGCTGCCACCACTCATTTCACCCGGCTTTCTCGTGCAGTCCTGCAAAAACACCAATGCGCTTCCCCCTCGGGGCTTTGCACTTGCCACTCCCTTTGCTCCCCAATACCGTCAGTGGTTGACTCTCTTCCTCATTATGATCCTGGCTCAACCGTCTTAGTGTAGGCTCCTCTGATCATGCTGTTTTACTTAAACTGTAACCTTTCCCCCTTCCATGCTTAATTTTTCTCAATAGCACTATCTCTTAACTGTCTCCAAAGCAGAAAGAAACTCCATGAGGCCACATATTTTTGTTAATTTTTCATTGCTATTAATATTTCCTCAATGCCTAGAATGGTATCAGGCCCAAAGTAGGTACTCAATAAATACTTGTTGTTGCAAGAACAGCAAGGGTGTTCTGAAAAACTGTTGCACAGCAAGGTGCTGGGTGACCTCAAGCTGCTGCTGCTGCCGACCTTTTAGAAATAAAGAATATCACGCCACTCAGTTACTGGACCCCCGACCTTCCAAGAGCTAATGCTAGCGGGGTTGGAGGTCCCTCCCTTTAAGCTCTGGAAACGCCGTGACTACACCGGAACGTTTCTGCGACGTCCACGCGCACGGAGGAAGAACTCTAAAGGCGCCCTCAGAGCGGATTGGGCGGAGCTTCCGGGCAGAGCGGCTTCCGGGCAGGTCGGCGTCGGGCGGGACTGGTGAGTCCGCGGGAACAAGCTGGCGCGGAACCCAGGCGAGGAATGGCAACGTGGGGAGCACGGCGCCAAGGAAGGGACTTCCGTACCCCGGGCGGCTTCATATGGAATGAGGCTATATGGGACCATGTGGAGAAGGAGGGCAATTTCCGTCTGGGGACCTGCGTGGAAGCATTTGAGGCTGCAGTGTGGGGAATGGCTCTCCTACCTTCCCTAAGGCAGAGCGCGGTTTGGGGGAATTGTGATCCTGGGTTCGAGTTTGTGACCTGGCTCCAGCTATGTGGCCTCGAGAGAGTTACCAGCCTCGAGTACCACACCTGAAAAATAGGACAGTAATCACTTCTACCTGTCTCACGGCGCTTGGCAGGTGTGAGGAAAAGCTTCATAAATTGCGATGTTAGGTGCAGATCTTATTTATTTGCTGGCAGCATTCTGAGCGCGTATGACAGGAATTACACCGACAGGCTTACGCTGGGGCAAGTGGCTTTTCTGGGGTTGGATTCCCAGGGAACAGATTGACGGTATTTGTGAGAAGATGGAATGGAATCATAGGCTGTTGGAGATGCTGACCTAAGGGCCATCCCCCCCCCCCCCATGCATAAATCCTTTATTAACAGCGTGCATTGTAAACATTCAACTTCCCTTCGCAGGTCTGTAGTTAGGGGAGCTTATTGCTTCTGTCCTATTCCTGTAGTTTCCTGTGGCAGGCAGCTCTAATTAAAAAGTTCTTGTATACAAGGAGCCAGATGTGTTTCCCCTTGCAGTTTCTACTCATTAGTTCTCAACTTTGTTTCTGAACTTTCAGAGAATTCAAAGTAATAAACTAAAAATAAAATGCAGCCTCAATATTGGTATGATGAATGGCAATGGCTACGCTTTAAAGAATTTGAGTTTAAAAACACTGAAGACATGTAAGCTTTTGATTTTTGACATTCACATATACAAAAACACTTTCGTGGAAGATCAAAATGTTCAATTTAGTTAAAACTGTATTCTATGTTACTACAGTCATTAAACCTACAAGTCATTAACATAAGTAACGTAGTGAACCCGCACAGATGTTAGAATTACATCCCTACTTCAGGATATTGAAGTGAATCATCAGGTTTCCTGAAACAAACCAATCTCTTCCAAGGCCAGGGAGTGGTTAGTTAAGTGAGAAACCCAGAAGTTTAGTAAATAATATCTTCGTATAGCAGGTGCTGCAGAAAACAAGCCATAAAAGCAGTCCCCAACTTTGTCAATAGATTTTAATTCCAGAAGTCTGTTTCTAGGTCAGTTCTTTAGATTTTTAAATATATTTTTGTGAAAACAATAATATAAATGGAGGGCAAGGTCTCAATTATGATCCTCGTCACAAAAATTAATATTTGCCCTTGCCATTTATGGGATTTGTTTAATCCTTCATGTCTTGGCTCTTAGGATTCCTTTGCACCTTAATTTTTGCAACAAGCTGAGAATGAGAGAATGGGTTACCGAAGATTTCAGTGAAGAGTGGAAGTGTGGATGTGATAGGGTATTTATTACTTGGTTATGGTTAATAGGTTTTCCCACCACCAGTTTTATCCCGGATTATTAAATATACGCTCATATTGAAAATATGAAACTACAGAAAAGAAGCAAAAAAACAGTTGCTCTTAATCCTATCCAAATGAAACCTATTTATTGAACTTGCCCTACTTATTGAAATTGTTGTATTTGTTGAATTACTAAATATTTCCTTTCTTTTTTAATAGTTGAGATCATAGTGTAGGTTTTAATAGTGTCTTTTTTTTTTCATTGTGAGGCATAAGCGTTTATCACTTATAAATAATAATATTTTATTTAAAATCTTGATTATGAAAGGACACTTTGGTTGTTTCCATAATATTTAGTAATTCAATAAGTACAACAATTTCAATAAGTAGGGCAAGTTCAATAAATAGGTTTCATTTGAATGATAGGATTAAGAGGTACATTTACACAATGAAATACTTATTACTCAGTGATGAGAAAAGATGAAATACAGTCATTTGTTACAACATGGATGGACCTAGAGACCATCTTATTAAGCGAAGTAAGTCAGACCGAAAGAATCAGGAAACATGACCTCACTTATAGGTGGAATATAAAACTGAAAGTAACAAAGAAACAAAAACTTATGAACACTCAATAGCTTGGTGGTTACCTGAGAGTAAGGGAGGAGTGGGAAGGAGAGAGAGTTGGCCAGGAGGGGGTCGGGAGTTGGGAGTGTGCATCAGATACATGGTGATGGAAGGAGAGCTGATTCTGGGTGGCGAGCATATAATGCAATGCATAGATGATGTAGAGTTGTACACCTGGAAACTATCTTGCTGACCAATGTCACACCAATAAGTTTAAAAAAATAATAAAAACATTGATCATATGAAAAAAAAAATCTTGATTATGAGAAAATTCACACATGTACAAAGATGGAGAGGTAGTACAATGAATCACCATGTATCCATCACTTCGCTATAATAATCATCAGTTGTGGTTGATGTTTTATCTATACCCATACCCATTTCCAATAATTGTGTGGTCCTTTCCTATGACACATCTATAATGTGTTTTTATTTTTAATTTAAAAGATGCTTCTGTTGGTGCCAAATTTATGCATAAATATTTTTATTTTGGGTTGAGGGGATGGGAAAAAGTTTCATGAGGATTGTGTAAAGTATTTTCACCAAACAATTATTAAATAAATTGCAAAGAATAAGATGACATTGCATTCTAACTATTTTTTCTTTTACTTTGTATGTTTACTTACTTCTCTTTTCAGATTTAATTATGCATTTGGTGATAAACATCTTTAGAAATTTATATTCTAATGCTTTTTATAGGATATTGAATAATATCATACAATAAGGAGAAAATGGATGAAGAACCTGAAAGAACTAAGCGATGGGAAGGAGGCTATGAAAGAACATGGTGAGTAGGGGTATTATTACTCTATTGTTTTAGACATTTTTTTTTACAAGTTTATTGAAGTATACTTTACACATACTAAAATTCACCTGTTTCCAGTGCGTAATTCAGTGAGTTTTGGAAAATGTACTGAGTTGTGTATTCATCGCCATAAATCAGTAACATACACTCCAGTAAGATCCCTCATGCCCATTTATAATTAATTGCATTTCTACCTCTAGTCCTGGGCAACCACTAATCTACTTTCTGTCTCTATAGATTTGCGTTTTCTGGACATATCATGTGAATATAATCATAATATGTGGTTAGTTGTGTCTGGCTTCTTTATTTAACATGCTATTTTCAAGGCTCATTCAAGTTGTAGCATGTATCAGTAATTCATTTTTATTGCTGAATAGTATTCTATTATATGGTTAAACCATGTTTTTATTCATCCTTTTACCACTTGTTGGACATTCAGATTATTGTAATTTTGGGCTGTTAAGAGTAATGCATCTTTGAACATTATGTGGAAATCTTTGTGTGGACATATGTTTCATTTTACGAGGGCTAGTATATTTTTAGTTTATCTTTTTAAAGAAGTAATTGCTGCTTACAGGGAAATTCTAAAAGAAGATGAATCAGGATCACTTAAAGCTACAATAGAAGACATTCTCTTTAAAGCGAAGAGAAAACGGTATGTAAATTTCTTGTGTGTTACAAAAGGTAAAATACTGGGATACCAAAAAAAAAAATGTATACACTTTTTTTTTTTTCTTAAAGATTTATTTTTATTGTTTTTTGACAGAGAGAGAGAGACAAAGACAGAGAGAACAGGGAGGGCCCAGAACAATCTCCATAGTTGACAGCATTAGTTTTCCATATAGTTTCACTCCACAGATGGGTACAAGGCTGCACAGGGCAGGAACTGGGCTGGGAGCCTCCAGCATAGGACCCAGCAAGAACTGAACTGGGGTGTGCATGGGCCGGGACTGGGATTCAATCCTCAGGCTCCAGGGCTGCAAAGCTAGTGTTTAACCTGCTGAGCCATCTCAGCTTCCCATGTATACACATTTTAAGCAATGTTAACTGTACATTACTTTTCGAAGTTGAGTTGAATTATGGTAGCAATGTGTATTATGACATTCACTCAGAAGATGGTGCTTATCAAATGAATGCTAGCGTCACCATACAACAGGCAGGACAGTCAAAGAAAGTAGCAGAAGCACAAGTTGTCATTGGAGGAGCACAAGACCATTTTGAAGTGGTATTTGAAATTGAGGATGTTGTGGAAGTATGACAATGGAGGCGCGACTGCAACAGAACCTCGAACACGCCTAGCAATTGAATACATTTGTGATAAGTTTGAGATGCATGGCAAATTGAAATGGCATGTATAGCCCTATAAGTGAACATGTTGGTCAACTTTATTTAAGCAGTAGTTTGCTATAATCACAAGTGTCTGGATGCTGATGGTAACCACTTTGAGCACCTCTTGTTATTGCAAAAATCAAACGCGACTTGTATTCATCTTTTGTTATCAGTATATATTGAGTATTACAGTTCTGATACAGTTTTTCCTTTCTTAAAATTTGTATACCTGTTTTTAGCACACTCTATATTCCTTTAAGCCTTTCTGTCCCTCTATACCCACTCCTCAGTACTTAATTTCAGCTGTGTTTTAGGGAAATTGACTTGTAACCTTCTGAATAGGGGGAAGGAAACAGCAACCTGGCACCTCAGCAGGGAAATGGGCCTTCAGAGACTATCCAAAATGTCTATAATTATGTGGATCTCATAAGTTAATAATTTACTTCACTAAAAAGTGCAGGTTGTTTGAAAAGTTGTATTGATTTTTTTGGGTAATATATGCTATTCCATTAAAATGTTTGCATAATTTTAACAGAGTATTTGAGCATCATGGACAAGTTCGACTTGGAATGGTATGTTATTTCTCTCCTTTATTGGTATAGAACTATTCTGGTGTCAAGAAACATTCTGGCACAATAGAATAAGTAATAGTAAAATAACAAACCCTTTAAATCAATATGTTAAAAACATGTGTAGAATGTGAATACTAAATGCCATTTTTATGTCTTGGTTCAAAAGTTTATTCGAAAATTGTCCTTATTTGGGTTTTTTTTCTTGTAGATGCGCCATCTTTATGTGGTAGTGGATGGATCAAGAACAATGGAAGACCAAGATTTAAAGCCAAATAGACTGACATGTACTTTAAAGGTAAGAGAAAAAAAAATTTTTTTTAAGATTTATTTTTATTGTTTTTGACGGAGATAGATAGAGACAGAGAGGGACAGAAAGAGAAGGAGAGAGCCCAGAGCAGTATCCACAGCTGCAGGTTATCAGTTTTTGACATAGTTTCATTCCACACGGGTGGGCGTGGAGCTGCACAGTTCGTGGAGCTGCATGGGAGGCACGCACCCAAGAGCCAGAGGTCAAACCTGAACGGGGGCCTCCCATATGGAAGCTTGCCCCAGCAAGAACTAAATAGGGGGCCCCCACACATGAGAAGCATACCACAGTTCAGCATATGGGTCTGCACGGGCCAGGGCCAGGACCAGGACTTGATCCTCAGACCTTGGGGCTACAAAGCAAGCGCTCAAACTCCTGAGCTATCCTGCCATCCCCAAGAGAAATATTTTTAAAGAATACAATCTCCTCTTTTTTCTTTTTTTTTTTTTTTGAGTTAATATAAACTATATAGCTAGGTAGAAATGCTACCACACCATTTAGAGAACTGATATACCAAAATAGCTAATTACAGGAGTTTTTTCTTATCTGCAGTTTTAGTTACCTGCAGTCAACCATGGGTCCAAAATATATATTAAATGGAAAATACTAGAAATAAACAATTTATAAGTTGAATTGCATGCCATTCTGAGTAGGATGATGAAATCTAAAGCTGTACTGCCCTGTCCCACTAGTATGTGAACCATCCCTTTGTCCAGTGTATCCACTTTGTACATACATACATACAGTACAATAAGATATTTAGAGAGGGAGAGACCATACTCACATAACTCTTTTTATAGTATATTATAATTGTTATATTTTATTATTATTTTTGTTATTCTCTCTTTTTTTTAAAGATTTATTTTATGTTTTTGACAGAGACAGAGAAAAGGGGGAGGGCCCAGAGCAGTCTCCATAGTTGTACGTCATCAGTTTTCAACAGGGTTTTGTTCCACACAGGTGGGTGGGGGCCATGCAGGGTGTGAACTAGGCGAGAGGCCTCCTGAATGGAAGGCATGCCCCCTTGAGCCAGGGACCGAGCCAGGGACCAAACCGGGGGTGGGGGTGGGGGGTGAGAACCGAATTAGGGGCCTCCCGCATGGGAAGCACACCCCAGTTCAACATGTGGGTCCGCATGGGCCAGGGCCAGGATTTGATCCTTGGTCCCTGGGCTGCAAAGCAAGCACTTAACCCACTGAGCCATCCCAGCTTCCCCTATTTTTGTTATTCTCTTATGTACCTAATTTATAATTTAAACTTGATCATAAGTATGTATGTATAGGAAAAAATTGTGTGTGTGTGTGTGTGATTTAGTACTATCTGTAGTTTTAGAAATTCATGGGAGGTTCTTGCAGTGTATCCCTTGAAGATAAGAGGGAACTAGTATATTCATTTCCTTAATTTCTACCCTTCCCCCCGAAGTTAGGATCTTACTTTGTCAGTTACTTCTTTTCTTTATTGAATCTCATTCTTCTTTGAGTTACTTGAGTCAATCTGTTCCATTTATAAACATGTTCAGATTATTTGTAATTTATCAAAACCCATCCTCAATTCTGCTTATTCTCCTTTTCTTTCTATTTTTTTTTTTTAAGTTTTGGGTTTCCTTATATGGTTTTTATTTATTTATTTATTTAATTTATTCTTTTATTGTTTTTGACAGAGAGAGAGAGAGAGAGAGAGAGATACAGAGACAGAGAGAGAACTGAACTGGGGGAACCCCCAGTTCAGCATATGGGTCCGCACGGGCCGGGGCCGGTATTCGACTCTCGGTCCCCGGCGCTGCAAAGTGAGCGCCTAACCCACTGAGCCATCCCGGCTTCCCCTCCTTTTCTATCTTCATTGGATCTTTTTCTTATTTAGATTGTGTCTGCCTTACATGCCCAAATGGTTCCATATTTTAAGGCCCAGCTTAAATGTATCTCATCACTTATAATTTCAATTTCAGGTTTATTTAAAATTTTATTTACTTAATATTTTAAAATTTATTTTTTAATTTAATATTTTTACTACTAAACACTTGATAAGTGATACTTGATAAATAAGTTTCCCAAAACATATTCTATATGGTTATTTTGCTCTTATTTAGTATTTCCTTTTTGTTTTCTTTAAGCAGTTGTTGGAGTACTTCGTAGAAGAATATTTTGATCAAAATCCTATTAGTCAGGTATGTAGATAAGTGATGGAATTCAGAATTAGATTCCTGATATTACTGCAAAATATTTATTTTAAAACATTGGGTGTATATTCCAGGACTTATTAAGTGTTTCAGATTATGTACCAATTTTTGGTGCACTTGTCAGTGAAAAACAAGATAACTCTAAGAGTTAAATTATGTGTAGTGACCTCAGCTAAATGTATGTCAAAAGCATGAGAAAAAGTTTCTTACATGTTACTTACTCCTTTTGTAATTACTAATTTATTTTAGTACATTCTTATCAATAAGAAATAATTTGTTAAATTAATCATCTTTTTTTTTCTTTGAGATTGGAATAATTGTAACAAAGAGTAAAAGAGCTGAAAAACTGACAGAACTATCAGGTATGTATAAAATTACCTTTATGGAACTAAAGGACTTGGCTTTATTGACCAAACCTAGTAATCCTGTTCATAAGTTTGTCTAGTAAGTAAAATGAATCCTTCCTGTATACTCTCTAGGTGAAATATCAAACAAACCCTCTATTAAACTCTCAGTATCTAAGATGAACTGTTCTAAATTGATTTCTGCTCGGTGGTGAATAGTATTACAATGAAAGAAAATGAGTTTATTTAAAATCTATACATTCTTTAAAGTATTAAGATAAAATTATTATAATCATTCAAAAATTCACTTAATCATAAAATTAATTAAAAAAATTAAACCTGTTATTTAAACAGAATATAAAAAAGTAAATTGTAGTTATTGTTAATGATCCAATTTTTCGGTTTACATGGCATGCCTAACTGAATTTTATTCTCTTAAAATAATAATGGCAGGCTTTATTTGCTTTAGTATATAGGATGTTACAAATTTATATCACTAATTCTATTTTATTTTTTGTGAAATACATTACCCCTTAAGTATAACTTTCAACCTTTCATCCTCAATAATACACACAAGAGATATAACATACTTTCTTTCTGTTTTGAACTGAACTGGGGGCCTCACCGCATTCGGGAAGCACACCCCAGGTCAGCATGTGGGTCCACCTGGGCCAGAGCCAGGATTCGATCCTTGGTCCTCTGGGCTTCAAAGCGAGCGCTTAACCCGCTGAACCATCCTGGCTTTCCCTAACATACTTTCATCATTAATAGTTTATCACTATAGCAGTAAGTAGTAAAACGTGTGTTAGCCTGAAGTGATCCAACAAACTCAGTTGCGAGTAACCAAAAATAATCTCAAAGTAGTTTAGGCACAAAAGTGAAGTTATTGGCTCATGTTCAGAGGTGGGCTGATTTTGTAGATAGTTGTTCCCGGGGTCCTAGCTCTGTTTGCCTTTATTCCCTGATAGCTTTATTGTGGGGTGAAAAGATGTGTGTTGATAGCCCCAAGTCTCCATAACCTTTGTAATCTGTAGGGTTAGCACAAGTCCCAGAGAGGACTTTTATTGACTCTGCTTATGATCTGCCCATCCATGAGTAGTCAGAGTGGCTGGGGGAATGAAGTGTTTTGTTGGTGGGCCTAGATTACATGCCTATGCTTGGAGCAGGGTGGAAGTAGGTTAATCTTCACCTGAACCACATGGTCTAAGCTGGATTATTATACAGTGAGGGAAGGATGGTTCCCCCAAGGAAAGGATGTAGGACCAACTCTCCTCCCCTCTCCTTCCAAATTAATAATAATTTTCTGTGGTGCCAGTAAAGTTACATGTGTAAAGATGAAAAATCCTGTAGATACTTTGATAGGCCTCTTAAAGGCACCCTCTCCCTCTGATCAGAATCACTGCTATAAACCACATTGACATTAACGTAATAATGGTTTTTCCCCACATATTTACAACATAATGAGAGATGAAAATAATATTTGTATGGTATGGTAGAAAGAGAAGTGGATCGAGATTCAGGAGATCTAGGTTTGAGTGCTGGTCCATTGGCTGATTACTTTCTAGACAGTCCTTATATGGAATTTTATTAAAAGTAAATTATTCCATTTCTATTTTAGGAAACCCTAGGAAACACATAACATCTTTGAAGAAAGCTGTAGATATGACCTGCCATGGAGAGCCATCTCTTTATAACTCCTTAAGCATGGCTATGCAAACTCTAAAGTTAGTGTTTTACATTTATTATTTATAATTGATTTCAAAGTTTTTTGAATGAGTTAAGTTAAAAATGATAATATGTTAATATATATATGTATGAACCCAGCTATAATGAAATCATTAAGAGAAATATAATGCCATTTAAGATGCTTAGTGTGGTGTTAGTAATTTTGATTTTACATTTTAATTGGTGAGGTATACCCTTAGAAAAGTATATTTTACAAAAATATAATTAAAACTACTGTATAGCAATATCAGAGTACAAAGAAATATGTTGATGAAAAAATATTTTATTGAAAATTGATTATATGTGGAAAAGAAAGCCTCTTCAGTAAATGGTGCTGGGAAAATTGGAAAACCACATGCAAAAGGCTGAATGTGAACTGCGATCTCTCACCATATACCA
>PVKE010003631.1:0-70682 GCA_004027555.1 Craseonycteris thonglongyai | reverse complement strand
GTTTTACTATTTTCTTTTTGGTCATACTCATAGGTATCAAGAATTTTAATGACTTATAAATTGTTTTCTTTTTTAAAGATTTTTTATTGATTTTTGACAGAGAGAAACAGAGACAGAGAGAGACAGAGAGAAGGGGGAGGGCTTAGAGCAGTCTCCATAGTTGACATTAGTTTTCCATATAGTTTCACTCCACAGGTGGACACAGGGCTGCGCAGGGCAGGAACTGGGCCGGGAGCCTCCCACATAGGCCCCAGCAAGAACCGAACTGGGGGCACTCCCCAGTTCAGCATGTGGGTCCACATGGGCCAGGGCCGGGGCCAGGATTTGATCCTCGGTCCCCGGGGCTTCAAAGTGAGTGCCTAACCCGCTGAGCCATCCCAACTTCCCCAGTAAATGGTTTTCTGAACTACTGAAATAAATGTGTCCAATGTATTTTTTTTCCATTTTTATTTTTAATAGTTATCTCCTGAGTTTATTTTATTACCATGCTAAAGGCAATTTGAGGATGGGTTCTAGTTCATTAGTGTTGAAATATACATCTCTGACATCTCATGCTGGGTGGGGTTTCCTATCCCCTGACTGGTATTGTTACTACCAGGGAATCATAACTTTTCCTGGTGAAGTTAAATTTCTATTTGTAGAGTTAACCAGCAGATTTAAGCCAAGAACTCTTATCTCCCCCTTTTTCTATCTTAGAAATGGAAAACTTAAAGACAGTTCAGGTTTCTCCTTCTTGTCTTGTGCCTAATTTATTGTCCTAAATGAGCCAATCCTCCCATGATTCTTTTAAAAGAGGCTCCACTGCAGAATCTGGCTTCAGTCCTGTGTGTCCTCAGGCCTTATCATTTCCTGGGTTACTTCAGCATCTGTCCAAATGACACGGGCTTCTCCAGGGTTTGACTTACTTATCTTCAACAGCTTCCACCATCGCCCCTCTTCACCAAGTCCTTCCATGTTGGTCCTCTGCATGGTGTCCTCGCTGAAATTTTATATCCAGACATTCACTTTCTTGACATAGCCTCTAGCAAAGAGCATCATGCTCTTTGTCCCTTTAGGCTCTCCAGACACTTGATTCCTCCACTGCCAGAGGAAAAATGTTTCTCTGTAACCTATTTTACATATTTAGTTCATTTTCCAACTCATTTAGGTTGTGTTTTCTATCACTTTAGTCTCTCTTTAGACAGTATCAACTCTGTTGTCCCTATGTCCTTCTTTCATATCTGCTTAGCACAGTTGCAAGCCTGGAGGAATTCAACTGCCATTCTTCCACACCTGAGACTTGCTGATTTGAAAACCTCCTCACAAGTAGATTGGTGCCTCCAAACATTTGATGGTTTCTACTGGATTCTCAGTACTTCTTGGCATTGAGTTCTCGCCACACCCAGAAATACGACATACATCTTCATTTACTTGAGACTCCTTTTATGCCTCAGAAAAAGAAGTTGATGCATTTTGTTTTTTCCAATACATGAGTTGGCATATGTCTTCTTCAAGTTCCTCTTTAGTACCAGCAGTGCAAATTGTGGTTTTAAAAGACCCAGGGTAAATTTGGGTCCAGTCTTCTACGAGGTGGGAGGTCCATGGACAGCGATGCTGATATTGAAAGTCTAATTGGAGGTGGTATGATGGTGCTTGGAGATCTTTCTAGTTCATGGCAGGGTCCTAGTTAGTACATGAATAACAGGTATCAGGAAGTGGGCTGGGAAAGTTGTTGGGACCTCAGTGAAATGTCCGGGCTTAGGGCAAAGCTTCAACCCCAGTAAGCGAATGGGAAGGCTCAGTCAGAAACTGAATTAGAAGACCACACTTGTGCTCAGTGATAGGGTGGGGTTAGTGTCAGAGAAGGGGACAGCTCAGCTCTGTTTCCAGAGTTCACCCAGGTACACTAGATATTGGTTTTCTTGCCATAGGATAGAGTTGGGAACTTAATTAACACCTAGGTGGGCAGGGCTGGTGAGACTCTAGGGGTGCCAATGGTGGATTGGCACTGGAGTTGTGGCAAGAGAGGTAAACTGAGGTCAACCTGTAGAAGGCTCTGCATAATGGCCTTATCTGATAGTCTTGGAAGAGAGTGAGCCAATTGTGAAATCAAATTAAATGGAAACTAAATATTATTACTAAATAGGAAAGGGTCAGTTATAATTTTATTTTTTCCCAATAATATTATTGTAGACATATATGAAAAGAATGAGAGGAAACTTTTAATCCGAAGAATAGACTATTGGTTTGCCATGTGAGAATTGCATACTTTAAGGATATTTTAGACCAGCCATAGTTTATTTGGGGGGGGGGGGGTCTGTGGCCTCCTGGCTCTCTCTTCTGTACACTAATCTTCTGGTTTCAGTACATTCAGGGAAAATAAACTAATTTTAGTATTAGCCTAATCAAAGTACAGGAAGGAACATCTACTATAATAATATAATATGGTATAATCCAAAACCTAATATATTTATATCCTGCTTTAAGCAACCATAATACATTAATAGATCATTACATTAAAAAAAAATCAATTGATGGATAATTATTTGCTTTACAAAATTTTCATCATAAGATTTCTGTAAAAAATACCAATTTCCTTTAGGACATTCAAAATCTGATTTGGTGTACTAAGATTCCATTTGTACACACATTTATCCTGACTAATAATCAAGTGGAACTTCTTAATAGTAATAAGGATACTATTTTGAGTTTAGGCTTAAAAGTGTCAGTGAGTGGGTGGAGCTGACTGTTCTGGCTTTTCAGCAGATCAAGAGGCCAGTTTTATTAACTGAAATCTACTTGTAGTGCAACAGAGTGACACAGATTCCCCCAAACAGGGCTATATTATTGATCTAGTGCCTGACAAGGACTTTTATCTTTATTATTATGATAATTTAAAGTTTTTTCTTATCTGAGAAGAGTTTCAGATTATATTTTACTAGAAAACGGAATTATAGTTTTGTGTCCCCTGTGGCCTAAAATCATTATCAAAATAGTAATTCGGATACTTTGAATACTTTATTAGCTTAGCCGCCTCCCATTTGTAAATTATAGGAAATTATAAAGGAAATGACACCTCTCTCAATTGCTTCCTTCACGTTCTATGTGATTTCTTCATCACCACAGGGTCTTATATCTCTGTGACTAGTAAGAACTGTTCTTTTCTAAATTTTAACTCCCTGTCAGCAGTAGTCTCAGTACTGGAGGGTGTATGGCTTATTAAACACAGAACGGTGTCTGCTGCTCGTTCCTTCAGCTCACAAACTCAAAAGGCTCATCTGTTAGCAGACAGCTGTAACACACCCATAACAGCCTTCCCAGCATTTATGTTTAGTTCATGACGCAGAAAATATGACAGGTTCTATATCTTTCAAACCATCTCACACAAAATGGTAGTTAATCCCCTTACTTTCAAAGGCCAAGAAAATTTATCTTTTTGCTAGCAGCAAGAACATTGTTTTTATTTTATTTTATACTTCTTAGGCTTTTATAGATGCTATTTACTGACACTAATGTTTCTCCAAGATGAGTATAATTTTAAACAGACAAACCTTTGTTTCCAGAATTGAACTAATTTTATGAAGGAAAATTTATCAATCACCTAGTCAAAGTTCTAGTTTTGTTCTTTTGTTTTTTAAGATTTAGTTTATTGTTTTGAGAAAAGGTGAAAGAGAGAGAGAGAGAGAGAGAGAGAGAGAGAGAGAGAGAGAGAGAGAAACGGGGGGAGGACCAGAGCAGTCTCCATAGTTGCACATCATTAGTTGTGACATAGTTTCATTCCACACAGGTGAATGTGGGCTGCGTGGGATGGAAATTGAACTGGGGTTCTTCCTCAAAGGAGGTGAGAATCTTCGCCATCATCCTGGCGGTTACCAGTTGTGCTGCAGTTCAGCATGTGGGTTTGCCCTGACAGGGCCAGACCCTGTGGTTGCAAGGCAAGAGTTCCACGTGGTGAGCTATCCTGGCATCCCAAAGTTCTAGTTTTTAAAATTGAACTGGTTGAATAATTTTAGATCTGAAGTACTATCATAAGTACACAGAAAGTACATAGACAACTTTAAAATAGTTTAATAGTGTATTTTTTTTCAGTGAAAAATTTGATTTTGTAACAACACAAAATCACAATCGGATACACTCCTTGGTAACACTACTCCTAAACTGTGTAGCTTTCACCAGTTCTGTTGCATAAACAGCTGTCTCTAGACTTCACCAGAGAGCAAGAGGGGGCTGAGGATTAACAACTGGGGACCGGGAAACTGGCCAGGATAATAGAACTGATCCTGCAGAGAGAGACAAGTGATGGGAAGACGTATGCCCCATTCTGGGTTGAAGAGAAATCTTGTGAAGTTTGTGTCAAGAGTAATGAGCAGTACCAATAACAGGTACCCTGGTCCCCCAGAATGTGGCTTTCTGGAAGGCAAGGATTGAAAAGCTTGCAGCATGAAGAGCTGGAAATGGGGTCAGCACCTGAGGGCAAGAAGATAGATTGGAGAAGACATAGAATAAAGGGTTCTGTGGATATTTCTAGGATTCAACTTATGGTGGGAGAGGCTGGACATATAGAAGTATAAGCACCATGGACCTAATTTTATCCAAGGAAAGGAAATAAGGCTCAGTGGCAATGGGTGAATATGTGTGCTGTAGTCTCAAGAGCCATGTAGAGAGCCTGCAGATGTATGAGTCAGGGATGCTTTTGGCTGTGTGGATTAAAAAACCTGAATATGATGTCTTAACCGTAAAGAGGTTTATTTTCATACATGGTGAAAATATGTGGGTGGATTGTTGCTGGCACTGGTTCAGGGGCTCAGCAATGTTAATCATGACGTCTCTGATTCTCTTGAAATTTCTTTCATTGGCCAAGGAAGCCTCCTGCAGCTCACCCATCATTCCAGTCGGAAGAAGAAAGGTCTTTTGCTGTGGTGCTGTGTCATATGGACCTTCCAAGCTGGAAGAGGACCTGGGGAAGAGGCTGGAAGCTGTGTGGGGTCATTCAACCAACAGTTTGCCACGTCATACTTCTCTGCTAACTGATCTTTGTCATAACATCTCTCGAGAAAAGGTTTTTATTTTCTTGTACTTAAAACACGCCAGGAGGTGCTGGAAAAGGAGGGGGTGGCTGTGAATATGAAATACCCTGTGATACTCCATGAAACTGCTTTCTGATAATTAATGAGATTAATGAATTATGGTGATTTGTAATACTGATTATGATAATACCAATACTAGCCAGCACACACAGCTTCTTATGTGTCAAGTTCTGATTTAAATACCGTATATAGAGTATTTAAAAAATTTTTGTCAGGGACCCTGCTGATAGCTCAACAGGTTGAATGCTTGCCTTGTAACCGTGAAGTCCAGGGATCAAATCTTGAACCCGGTGCGTGCAAACCCATATGCTGAACTGTGGCATGGCTGGTAACTGCCAGATGGAGCGAAGGCTCTCACCTCCCGTGCAGGAGGCCCTTCTTCAGTTCCTGCCCTGTGTGGCCCACATCCACCTGTGTGGAATGATGCCATGTCACCACTAACGATGTACAGCTATGGAGACTGCTCTGGGCCCTCCCTGCTTCTCTATCTCTTTCACCTTCTCTCAAACAATAAAATAAATCTTTAAAAACATTTGTCAACAGCATTAGGAAGTAGGACTAGTATTTTATTCACCCCCATTTTGCACATGAGGTAACTGAAACTTTTGAATGGTTAAATGACCATCCAAAGTCACTAGCTAGTAGGTGGAGAAACCAACCATCACACCTGGTGGTATGGCCCCAAGACCCATTCACTTCACCATGCCTTTACTTGCTTAAAAAAAAATTATTTTTATGTATCACACTTACCTCTTTAACATTATTGTAAGTTTTATCACATTCTTACTTTTCCTAAGGACTACTTAATTCTATTGTCCTGAAAAGACTAAAAACAATGTGAATACAGACTTGTGCACCACCTCCAACAAGTTACATCGCTGCTAGAAAAACAACATCTGCAGAAGCACGAAGGAAAAATGAGAGACGGCATCCGAAGACGGTAAGGTGGGCAGGAGAAGGCTGCGGCGATCCAGCTTCACCCATTTTGAAAAGCTTGGCCCAGATTAGGGGCCGTTAGGGAAATCAGCGAGCAAGGTTCAGCTTGCAGGCATGACATATTTAAAAAGCAGGCAGCTGAATGATTCCAGTTTACATAGAACCTTGGGGATAAAACCTGCCTGAGCCAAACAGGATTGCTTCCTGCTGGTGCCTTTCTTCTGTGTTAATGGTTTTGAACATCTAGACTAAACAATTTATTTTTTATACTGAGGCAAAATTTCACAAAAGGGCAACATTCAAATCAACCAGCTTCTCACTTATCAAAACTGAGTAAAAATCTGTGTGTGTGTGTGTGTAAGTGTAACATAAATAACTGAACTAGATGGTTGCAAATGAAAAAGATTATTTGGTATTTTAAACTATAATACTAGGAATAAAGAAACGATAGCTGACATTCTGAGCTGTAATTGGAGAAAAGGTGTGGTTTTTCTGAAAGAGAAGTTAGCTAGGAGTGAGAAGCAGCAGGCTCCTGTCCTCCATTATCTTAATTGTATGGCCTGGTCACTTTGCTTTTCAGCTTATGACCCTGCCTTGACAACACTGTGGTGTTTGTCTTGTGATATGGTTTAGTGCCTTTAGGGGGACCAATCCATGTCATGAGTCCATAGTTTTCTTGGCCATTTGGAATCAGAAAATAGAGTTTTGTCTGGAAGGGATTCATCTCAGAAATCATTTTCTCCAATATCCGTCCATAAAGTTCCATGAAATGTTTGAATCTGTATTTAAGTAGCCATGTTGACAAGGTTTCTATGGCATTTAATGCTTGTGGTTCATGGAGAATCTAAGCTGTTCTTACTTTGCATATGCGACCTTGGAAGCTGCAGGAAGTCTTTAAACCTAGACATTCTGCATCTGCCTTTCGGATAAAGTCCAGGGTTTCTTGGACCAGAGCTTATTAACTAACGAGAGGTCACTGCTGCTGTGGAGGAAACCTCATCACTTCCTGCTTCTTACTCTGCAGAATTTTCTGAGCTCCTTCCACATATGCAGATACCAGTCTACTCTTCCTTCTTCTTCCAGGCTTCCCCTTAAGTGGATTATCAACATTCTTTTACTTCGCTAATTCCTTTGCTAACTCTAAACCTCAGCTCAGGTGTCACCACCTCCAAAAGCCCTCCTGATTGCTTCAGATTGAGTTAGGCAGCTTTTCCTTGTGTTCCAATGATACCCTCTGTATGTACACTCTGGTGCTATATGCTCCACATTGTGTTAAAATGATCGCTTTATGTTTTTTCTGACTAAGACTGAGAGCAACTTGTCTGGAAGGACAAGTCTTCGTCATTTTTGTATTTCTGGGGCCTACAACAGGACACACTGTTAATTCTCAGTAATATTTATAGACTTTACGATGGATAGAAAAACCACCCCTGATTTTCCCATTGCAATGGAAGGGTTTATTCCATGTAGGTGTCATATGTAGTGAATGTTTGCACTGCCTATACCATGATAAAAACCCTATATATAGGAGGTTTAGATGCTTAAAAAAAATTTTTTTTATGAAAGTATAGCTAACATGCAATATTTATTATTTTTATATCTACATCATAGTTATTCAACATTTCCATACCTAAAGAAGTGACCACTGTAATAAGTGATCTGATACCACACAATGCTTTCACAATAGTATTGACTATTCCCTATGCCGTACATTACATCCCCATGACTTGTTTGTTTTATACCTGAATATCTGAACCTTTTATTTCCCTTTACCTTCCCCCTCTTTTTAATTTTTTAATTATACTTGACATTAAATGTCATTTTATGTTAAGTTCAGGTGTACAGCATAGTGGCTAGACATTTATATAATTTAGGAAGTGATCTTCCTAACTAGTTTAGTACTCACCTGGCACTATACATAGTTATGACATATTATTGACTGTATTTCTTGTGCTTTACTTTACATTCCCATGACTATTTTACAACTATCAATATGTACTTTTTAATTTCTTTACCTTTATCACCCTCTTCCCCAACCCCCTCCAAATCTATCACCCTGATAGATCTAGCAATCATCTGACACCACATAGTTATTACAATATTATTGATTATATTACTTATGCTATACTCTACACTCTCATGATTACTGTGTAACCACTAATTTGTACTTCTTAATTCCTTCCCCTTCTCATCCACTCCCAACCCCCTTCCCATCTGGCAACCATTAAAACGTTCTCTGCATTTATGTGTTTGTTTCTGTTTCGTTAGTTTGTTTTATTTTTAGATTCCACATACAAGTGAAATCACGTTGCATCTATCCTTCTCTGACTGACATACTCCACTCAGCACAATACCCTCCAGCTCCATCCATGCAGACACAGATGGCAAAACCCCATTCCCTTTCATGGCTGAGCAATATTTCATTGTATACATGTACCCCCTACTCTTTAGTCACTTATCCATTGACAGACTCCCAGGCTGCCTCTACATCTTGGCCATTGTAAACAATGCTGCACTGAATATATGATGCACGTGTCCTCTTATAATAATGTTTGGGGTTTCTTCAGATAAATACCCAGAAGTGGGATTACTGGGTCCTTCTCTGTCTCTTGTTAATAGCCTTTGTTTTAAAGACTATTTTGTCTGGTATAAGTATCGCTACCCCAGCTTTTTTATTCTTTTGTTTCCATTTTCATAAAATATCTTTTTGCCGTCTCTTTATTTTCAGTGTGCCTTTCGATCTGAAGTGAGTCTCTTGTAGGCAGCACATGTAAGGGTTTTGTTTTCTTATTCATTCAGCCACCCTATCTTTTGAATGGAAATTTTAATTCATTTAAATATAAAGTAATTGTTGATAAATAGGTACTTATTGCCATTTAAATTATTTTATCATATATATATATATATATACACTTTATTTATTTATTTATTTATTTATTTATATATTTTTTCTGTCTTAAAGGAGTCCCTCTAAGATTCCTTGTAATACTAGTTTGGTGGTGATGAAATCCTTTAGCTTTCTTGTCTCAGAAACTCTTTGTCCTTTGATTCTAAATGATAGCCTTGCTGGGTAGAGCAATCTTGGTTGTAGGTTTTTGCTTTTCCTCACATTGAATACTTCCTGTCAACCCCTCTTGGCCAGCAAAGTTTCTGTTGAGAAATCAACTCACAGACTATGGGAGCTCCCTTGTAGGTAACTAACTGCTTTTCTCTTGATGCTTTTAAGATTCTTTCTTTGTCTTTAACTTTTGGCATTTTAATTATGATGTCTTGGTGTGAGTTCTTTGGGTTCATCTAGTTTGGGACTCTGCATTTTCCTTGACTTGCATGTTCATTTCCTTCACCAGGTTAGGGAAGTTTTTCATCATTATTTCTTCAAATAGGTTTTCAATTCATTGCTCTCTCTCTCTTCTCCTTCTGGTACCCCTATGATGCCAGTGTTTTTATACTTGATAATGTTGCAGAGGCTTCTTAAACTGTCCTCATCTTTTTGGATTCTTCTTTCTTTTTGCTGTTCTGTTTGGTTGTTTTCTGCTACCTTATCTTCTAAATCATTGATTTGATCTTCTGCTTCATCTGTTGATGCCCTCCACTGTAGTCTTCATTTCAATTATTGTATTCTTTAATTCTGACTGGTTCTTTTTTGTTTTCTATCTTTATTTTTATGTTTCCTATCTCTCTGTTGAAGTTCTCCCTGAGATCACTGAGCATCGTTACAACCAGTGTTTGGAACTCTGCATCTGGTAGATTGCTTGTCTCTGTTTTGTTTAGTTCTTTTTCTGGAGCTTTATCCTGTTCTTTTATTTGGGACATGTTTCTTTGTCTCCCCATTTTGGCTGCATCTTTGTATTTGTTCCTATGTATTAGAAACAAACTGCTATGCCTCCCAGTCTCACCTGAGCCAGGTGCTCCAGGTATACTTCTTGAGTGGGTTGTGTGTGTCCTCCTGTTGTAGCTGAGTCTTGGTTGCTGTTTGTATATCAATGGAAAGGATTGACCTTAAGGATGATTCGTTGTGAGAACTGACTGTGACTATACTGAAGGAGCTGTTGTGCAAGGGCTGATCCTCTAAGCGGGGTTCACTTTAGTGAAGCTCTCTTGCCTGCCCAGACTGTTCTTTGGGTGTGTCATCATTAGAGGTGGCTGAGTGATGCTCCAGCTCAGTCTGAAGCTAGCCTCTGGGTGTGCCAGCCCTGGGACATCTTGAGAGGGGACCCCCTGAAGATCAAGGGCAGCTGCTGCCTGTGCCCTTTCCAGCGCCACCTGGCAGAGCCACAAAACAATTTACAAAACAATCCAGATGGCTGCTGTCCACACTTGGCTTGGAGGTCTTTTAGAGGCCAAGCCACTAACTGAGGCTGGTTGTCGCTGGTGGCAGGCTTAGGGCTGCTCAGCAAGAGGTGCAGGACACACTGAAGCCAGATGCTGCTTATTTGGGTTTCGTGAAACTTTGAGAGATTTTGGGAAAGAATGTAATATCAGCCAAGACAGGCTGTTTGTGTGGAAAACTACTGGAAGTGGCTTGGGTATGCCTGAAAGCTGGATGCAGTGGGGTCTCACAGAATCAGGGCAAATGAATGGTGTTAGCCAGCTTGATGGAGACTCATATAGGGTTGACCAGCTGTGTCTGCACTCCACGAGTGGGGCAGGCTCAACAAAGAAAAAACGGCTTCCACCAGCTCCTTTGACTGGGGAAAACAACTCAGTTCCTCCGCCTTTGTTTTTGAAGCCTTTCCAGCTGTATCTCTAGAACTGAAGCTAAGAGTGAGTGAATCTGTCATTGAGCAAGCCTGTGTGTAGGCCATTTAAAAGGAACACTTTGGGACTGTAGCCACCTTTATCTCATTCAGCCACATTCTCTATTGGTTTTTACAGTTGGAAGTTGAGGGGACTTCTCTTTCTGTCCTTGGGCTGGAGAGCCTGGTGTAGGGACTCTTTGCTCTTCCACGTGGGTAAATGTTGGTAGCCAATATATTCCTCCCAATTTTTAATGGTCACATATGGGTGTGTGACCAACATATTCCACATCTCTGCCCCTCCTACCCATCTCAAGGTGGCTTTTTCTGTATGTCCTTAGTTACAGGGCTTTGGTTCAGTTAGACTTCTGACAATTCTCATGATGGTTGTTCTATAGTTAAGTTGTAATTTTGATGTGCTCATCAGAGGAGGTAAAAACACAATGTTTGCCAACTACACCATCTTTCCTGGAAAAAACTTAGTCTTATGGGCTTTCTTTGCATATTATAAGGCTGGAGTTGGCTGCAGAAGCATTTTGGTCAATGGCACCTGTTGGTAGCTAAGGGATTTTATTTATTTAGTTGTCCTAGTAACAATGATCTGAAATATTTCTACTTATGTTTTTAGTTGATACATGATAATATGTTGTCTTGCTTTCATTTTTTATATTGATTTAGTTATTTAAAGTAAGTCCAGATTCTGTTTATATAGCATGTTATTTTGCAACTTCTTTGTTCACCATATTATAAATTTTAATACCAGCAAAGCTTAAATATTGTAACATTTTTACTAGTTTTAAGACAGATTCATAGCTTTTATGCATTATATAGTTTGCCATCAGTGATCTAAGTCATAGCTAAACACCAGATAGTTGTTGAATTTTTTATGTGCAAAGCCCCGTGGAAGATACAAAGATATATAAGTGATGGGAGAAAAGACAGAAGTATTTGGAAAGTTAAGGATGAAATAATGGTTAAATAATAAAACAATAACAGTCACGATGTTGGATAACTATGCAGCTAAACAAAGGCTATAAAGTGAGAGGCAAGGCAGAAGCCTAGGGGTGGGGAGGTCTGCAAACATTTTGGAGAGGAGAGGCTCAGTGGGAACTGAGAAATGGGAATAGTGCTTTTAGGCAGAAAAGTGAGGAGAGAGCTTTACCGACGGTGGGGAAGAGGATTGGAAGAGCAAAGGCCTGGAAGCTGAGGTGGTCCAGTTAGATGAGAGCAGAGTATTCATGGAGGGCTAAGACCACAAAGGGAGAAACTTGAAAGAAGGTATTCTAACACCAAGACAGACAAAAGCAGTTTATGCGGTAGTGCTTCTCAAACTTGAATGTAGCTGCAGGTTCTCCTGAGGATCTAGTTAGAATGTAGTTTCTGAATCAGTTAGTCTGGGGAGGGGCCATGAATTCTTCTGCTAACCCATGGACCTCACCCTGAATAGCAAGGGATTGGAGGGCTAGGAAAAAAACCAAACAAACAAAAAAGAAATTGTGAAGATTTAATTGGAAAAATGTTTAATGACATTCTTATTATATAACTGACTATTTCAGGGTTTCACATAGCACTTTGGAGGCGTGAAAGAGTTATAGTTTCCAAAGGTGCTTAATATTCAACCAGGGAGACTCATAGACAAAGTCTGGGCTCAGTGGGCAATAATGCAGTTCCATGGAGACTAGAAAATTGTATTGGTTTTTATAAGATATCATTATAAAATAATGTTATTAAATATTAGGTAAATTTAAAAACCTGGAGGAATTACTTGTTTAAATCAAACTGAGATAACTTCTTTAGTATTTGTCTATCCAAAGAGTCATTATTAAGCAATTAATTTTTGCATTATTTTTTTTATACGCTCAGCCCTGTGCATTTTTTGGGTTAGATAACCCTAGTCTCACCTTTGAACTATCTGTAGAGCTTAAAAAATACTGCTCTATCACAGACCCACAAAATCAGCATCTCTGGGGCTGATGCCTGGGGGTTAGTAATTTTGAAATCTTCCAGAGGATTCAAATGTGCATCCAGGATTGAGCTCTATTGGGTTAACTGATCAGATGGTCTAGCGCGGAATTCATGTGCTGGAAAGGGGGATTTGACTCACACGCTGTGGCCTTGGCAGGATTGAAACTAGAGCTGGTGCTCAGAGTCCGTCTGTGATCCAAGAGGCAGAATGCCTGGGGCCCACCTCTAAGTGGTTCTAGTTCACTGAGGAAGCTGCAGATGGGGTGGGGTCAGAGGTGTGCTGGGGGTTGGACGCATGGTAACTAGTGAAGCAGGCTAGGTAACCAGAGACATGGATGTGGGAGCAGTTGCCAGTGGGAGGCAACAGATGGTGCCTGACATCTCCATGGCATTGAACTGTTTTTAACAGGCGGAGCTCGTTCTTGTAACAGTGTTCAAACTGCTATCCCGGGTCGGCATTTCAGAGCATTTTGATGAAAAATTTGATGTGGACAGGCAGCATGAAGTAGGGGTCTGCAGATGGAGACAAAGAAAAGCATCCAGGGGATTTTATAAAATGGAGGAAGGTGCTAAAACAGAGGAAGAGACACTCAATACAAATGTTAGTGGCTCTGTGGTGAAGTTCACACCCAAAGCCCAAGGCTGTGTCAGTATATGGTCACTCATAAGACACAGGTGTTGGTGTCCAGCTTCCTGCCATCTGTTCATATCAAATATGAGCTGATGGGGTAAGGCCTTTGCCTAAGATGTTTCTTAGGTTTCAATGAGCTTCCTATTGGAATATTCCAAGGTAAGTAACTCTGGTACTCAAACCAGTCTTTTAAAATGGAGTGAAACTAGATAGCTCAGTTTAATTCTTTGCTTTTTAGATGTCAGCATCTTATTTCATATAAGAAATATATTGTTCTTATTTTTATTTTTTTTAAGATTTATTTTTGTTCTTTTTGACAGAGACACACACACACACTCACACACACACACACACACACACACACACACAGAGGAGGAGGAGGAGAAGGAGGAGGGCTCAGAACAGTCTCCATAGTTGCACATCATCGTTTTTTCCACATAGTTTCATTCCACAGGTGGGTGGGGCTGCACAGGGCAGGAACTGGGCTGGGGTCTCACCCCAGTGAGAACCGAACTGGGGGAACTCCCCAGTTCAGCATATGTGTCTGCACAGGCCAAGGCCAGGATTCGATCCTTGGTCCCCAGGGCTGCAAAGAGAGTGCTTAACCCACTGAGCCATCCCGGCTTCCCCGTTATTTTTTAAGGACTGATAGTGGCAAACATTTAAAAATATTCTCATCTACTGTTGCCAACACCCTTGAAGTTAACTTGAGAATCCAGCCTCGCTTTCTGACTGCATCTGCATGTACGGTGATGACGATGACTTGGGCCCTATTAAAATAAGAGGAATACAGTTGCTATGGAGCAGGTTTGACATGTTGGTTCCCCCCTGAGGTCCCAAGTATAACAAACAAATAGGCAGCAAAATAAAGAAAAGCACTTTCCAGACCATGGGGAATTAGGCAAACGTAAATTATTATCTGTCTCAGTTTGAGGTGGAAATAGGCGTGGGGAGACCATTTTCATTCTTGGCAAAAGGCTCTGGCTTGTAAAATGTATCTTTCGCAGAGATTCAGCTGAGCCCTCCTAATGTGGGACCTTCGAACTGACATTTTTTAGGGCACAAGACGATGTCGGAGGCTTTGGTTTAGTGGAAGTGCAGCTAGGAGCTAAGCTGCAGATGTTCACCCCCATGCCTCACCTTTGCTCTCGGGGTTGGGGGGTGGGGTGGACGGGGGGTTGGGAGGCCTCGGGAGGCTGGGCAGGGTCACAGCAGGGCCTGATGGATGGAGTGGGGGTGGGTGTGGAACAGTTAGGCTTCAGTGGAGTGGCCAAGTTTTGATGAAAAATTTTCAGGATGGGAAGAAAAATGGGTGAGGATTTGTCAAACCATCAGCCTTTGCTACTAGGTTTATAGCTAACTATAAACTCAGTTCCTCGGTTATGAGGCTTTGGCTATATTTTTACTTATTATTTTTATAAATCCTCCTACAATTGGGAAGAGCGAAGCCATTGGAAACAATTATGAAGCCAAATGTTCCAAAGGTTTAGATCAACAGCTTTTTTTTTTTTTTTTAAGGAAACTAGGGCTTCTGCCATGCAGACCCAGACAATACCAGACTGTGGAGTACAGCTGTTGTCACAACTGTCCCTTAGTGAAGCACTTGGTTCTCCTTATTAAAGTATGTTACCCTAGATGCTAGGATAGTTCAGCAGGTTGAGCGCTGGCCTTGCAACCGTGAGGTCCAGGGACCAAACTCCAGCCATGACCTGTGCAAAGCCACATGCTTAATTTTGGCACAAGTGGTAACTGCCAGGATAGTGGTGATGGTTCTTACCCACCATGCGGGAGGCCCCCAGTTCAGTTCCCCCCAGTGCGGCCCCATGTCCACCTGGATGGAACAAAAATATGTCGAAACTAATGATGTACAACTGCGGAGACTGCTCTGGGCCCTGCCCCCTTTCTCTGTCTGTCCATCTTTCTCTTACCTTCTCTCAAAAACAATAAAAAAGAAACCTTAAAAAAATTGTGACTTGGGACAAGGTATAAATGATTGAGAAGAGTTCAAAGGGCCCTTTCTCTGTCACTTTTACAGGAATCTAAACCTCAGACCAGAAATTAATGGAAAATTTGATGGGAGGCTGGGAATAGCTCAGCAGGTTGAACACTAGCCTTGTAATCGTGAGGTCCAAAGTTTGATTCCCAGCCCTGACCCATGCAAACACATATGCTGAACTACGGCACAACTGATAACCACTGGGAGGGCAGTGAAGGTTCTCTCCTCCTGTGGGGGAGGCTCCAAGTTCGGTTCCTGCCCTGTGAGGCCCCACATCCACCTGTGTGGAGTGAAACCATCTCACAATTGATGTTGTATAATTATGGAGACTGCTCTGGGCATCAACCCCCACTCTTCTCCGCTTCTCTCTCTCTCTCTCTCACACACAAACACACACACACACACCTCAAACAATACAAAATAAACCTGACTAAGGGGGTTTTAATTATATTGGCTCCCCGTTCTTATGAGTTGGAAACTGCTCAAAGACCAGGTGAGAGGTGGTGAAAGCAGCTCCTGCTATTTGCTCAAATGCCTGAGTCTCTGTGGATTATGCTGCCAGTCTCCTTTCTCTTCTTGCACCTGTGGAGACCTCTCTTCTCCCCTCCACCAGACAGTCCTGTGATCTTGTGTGCAACAAGTCCAGCCACTACTCTCTACCTAAAGTGAAGGCAGGAAGCCCCAAGAACCCTTGAAGAAAGAGTCTATTTGGGGCTTCAGGGAGTCTATAAACCCATAAATTTCAGGCAAACAGTTTTGCTTATTTTTCAAAGAGAATTGATTAGACTCATTAGATTCTCAAAAGGCTCTGCAACACCCTCCCCCCTCCCTCTACTCCCCACTGACATCACAGATGCTCAGTGATGGCATTTCAGGAAGCAGGTAGCAGGTAGAAGAAATAATGTGTGGTCTCTGGGGTCTTCTTGGGGCACAGATCACATGGGTGAGTGGTTAGGTCCTGCCAGTACTTACCAATGCATAGTCATCCATTAATGTCCTTCCACAGTTGTTCTCTGTCAAGTGTAGATTCAGCACTAACACTGTGAGCCTCTTAATTGAGCCTCACGGTAGCCCTGGGAATGCCCTGATTAATGTCTGAACTATTCAGCACTCTTTCAGTTGCAATTTAGTTTAAACAGAAGAGAATATTAATTGGCTCACATAAATGGGGTATTTCAGGGGATGAAGTGGACTTCAGGGATGATTCAGCTAATGTCATCAGGAATTGCTTTCTCTCTCAAAGACTAGAATGGCTACCAAGACGGCAGGCTTTCTTTGTGCGAGCTTAGCAGTCACAGTGCAGACTTTCTTCTCTCCCTTCCTCTCTTCCTTATCTGATAGCTCTAGCGTATGTCCTAGAGAACACTTTTGTCAACATTCTGTCATCCATGATCCCTTCATTGTGGCCAGGGAAATGAGGCATTTCGATTGGTTGGTCTTGAGTAACAAGTTCATTTCTGAAATTGGGGGAGATGCTCAATTTTTCTTGACACATGTGGATTTAAAATAAGAAGGAGGTGGTTTCACAAAGAAAAACTAGTGGTTATCAAAAGGAAAGATAAGGGATACTGGGCAGGCAAAAGCAATGGACATCTACCATAAAATCCTTCCCATGAGGCACATCTACTACTTTACAGATAGAAGGGGCTCTAGAACATCTTATAGTCAAGAAGGGATTTATGACTTCTTGAAATCATACAGAAAATAGTATGGCCCATTTTGAGATGGATCTATAGCTTTTATCAGCTTCTCAGGTAAGAACCACTGATAGAGTGTCTTCATTTTTCAGATGAGGAAACCGAGAGCCCAGAAACTCTAGGTGACTTGTTTTAGGAAACACTCTGTCTAGCATTTATTGACAACCTCAAAGTTTTCTAGCAGGATACTAGTCTATGGATACTCTTAAAAACAGGCTTTTTGGGTCAAATACATTTGGGAAACACTCACACAGTATCTACGTCTGGATATTCAGAAAGCACAGAGGCATATTCAGAGCTCTGAGAAATCTTATCCTAAAGAAGTATGTTTCACTTCGCTTAACCCAGAAACCTATTTGAATACTTGCCCCCCCCCCCCCCCACACACACAAGCCACCTGTAACATTCTTCAGGAAACGATGTGGCGCTTTGTCTCTCCTTTGGGCTGTCAGTATCCCGGGGGTCCTTGTTGGGTATTCAGGACACCTACTTTCCAGTGCTGTGTGCTCCCTATTTATCTGGTTCAGTTTCAGAGATTCCAGGGCACAGTCACTTTCTAATTTATGGAAGCTTCTCTCCACTACATCTTCCTGCATTTTATTATGCCTCATTGGCCACAGCAAAGCGGTTAGATGAATGTTTCTGGACCAATCCAGGAAGGAAATGATGGCCATGATTCAGCGCCAGGCCCTCAGCGGGCCCTGCTAAGTGCCGTGTATCTGGGACATAGGAGCGTCTGCAGGGTGGTTCTCCACACACTTGTGTGGTAGAAGAAGCTGGTTCTGCTCTCCCAGGTCCTCCCCTTCAGAATCACCCCACTGGGCCTTCCGGGTCCAGTTCTATAGACCTGTCTCTTCTCCCATTACTTGTGTGTTTTCTCAGTGAATAATAATAATAATAATAATAATATAATAATAATCATGATAGTCAATACTTACTGGGAGCTTACTATAGTCCACAAACTGTTCTAAGCATTTTAGATGTCTCAATAATGAACTCTTTACCACAACATGAGGTGCTAGGTACCGTTCTGTCCCCACTTTATAAAGACGATTTACATCCAGGGACTTACACAGCTCTGAGGATATACCAGAGAGCAAAACAAATATTTGCCTATGGTTGGATTTATTCCCTTGAGAAAGCTGACTTAAGGGGACCACCAGGTACAATATCCCAGTGAAAATATTAGTGGGTACTAAGCACACACGGTCTTCCTCCCCAAGAAGCGTTCTGTTTTTATCAAATATTATTGCAGGATGGGATGTCTTTACCTTAAGAATGAGCTAAATGATGAGAGGTTTAGACCCTGAGTAGGGGTAATGGGGAGATGACTTTGGACTAGAAAGTTTTACCTTTATCTTTGAACCAGACCATGCATGTACCTGCCTAAGGTGAGGCTGCACCTTACAGGCCCTCTGGATCTTCCTTTTTTCTATTTGGGATTTCTAGAGTGGGAGAATTGAATGTACTTACAGTGGGGACGTAGAAAGAGACAATGCTTAGAGATCCATTCTTGGCTGACAGTACCACTTTAGAAATTCTTCTCAATTTCCCAGTTTTTCTTGGCTGGGGCCAATCTGAGTAAACACTGATTTGTCTCTGCTCACACATGTGTCCACTGTCTATGCTCCTTCCATTATGTATGGTCTTTTTGTTCCAGAGAGGGGCCCAGTGTCATAATATGACCCCTAGCCCTGTAGTTCATACAAAGGAGTTAGTGGCTGAATGTATCACCCTTCCCCAAAGTTCTTAAATTTCAAATGAGGACTAGGGTTTTGGCACAAAAATGTGAGGAGCTTTGTTTGACATGAATTAAAATGTTCTTCTTACCACCCCTGCTGTTTTTATAGACTGTTCCTGTTTGGCAAAGTATAGTCATTTTAATAGAGCTGTTATTTTGTTATGGGTCTTTGCGTTAAGGGATCAGATTAAGAGGGGAGGAAAAGGGAAGAGTACCTGGTGAGCGCCAGGCAGGCTCAGAGTGTAGGCTTTAGTGTGTGTGGATACAGACCAGGAGAGGCTGAAGGTGTCTGCAATGGCCAGTGCCAGAATGGGAGGAGGAGAAAAGTGAGGAGGTTTCTAAGTTACGAATTTACCGAGGCTTTATCTCAATGACTGGATTCTATATAATCTATATATAGAAACTGTGGTAGCACAGAAATCGTACTCTAAATAGCGGACTATGGAGGAAGGGCACTAGGCCACTATCTCTAGGCAGAAAACTAAAGGGGGTATTGTGAATGGAATGGTGTCCTTCCCAAACAGATATGTTAAATCCTAACTTCCAGTACCTTGGAATGTGACCTTATATAGAAAAAGAGACTTTAGGGAGTTAGGTTAAAATGAGATCATTATGGCAGGCCCTCATTCAATAGGGTAGATATCCTTATAAAAAGCAAATTTGGACACCGAGATAGACATGCACAGAGCGAAGACTATGTGAAGAAACAGGGAGAATGCCATGTGAAGATAGAGGCAGAGATTAGAATTATGCTGCCTCAAACCAGGGAATGGGGGAAGTTGGGATGGCTCAGCGAGTTAAGCACTTGCTTTGCAACCCTGGGGACCGAGGATCAAATCCCAGTCCTAGCCCATGCAGATCCATATGCATGGGTGTGCTTCCCATGTGGGAGACCCCCAGTTCAGTTTTTGTCTCCCATTTGGGCCCCTGGCTTCTCATGCGGGAGGTCCCCACCCCAGTTCCTGTCCTGCATGGCCCTCACCCACCTGTGTGGAACAAAACCATGTTGAAAACTGATGATGTACAACTATGGAGACAGCTCTGGGCCCTCCCCCTCCTCTTTGTCTCTCTCTGTCAAAAAACAATAAAATAAATCTTAAAAAAAAAAAAAAAAAAGAATAAGGGACTGTCTGGGGCTAGCAGAAGCCAGAAGAAGAAAGGATCCTTTCTCTACAGCTTTCAGTGGATGTATGGCCTAGCTGACAACTACATTTTAACTTGTTTCCTACAGAACGGTGATACCATAAATTTCTGTTGTTCTAAGTCACCCAGTTTGAGGCACTTTGTTATGGCAGCCCTAGGAAACTAATGTCAAGGGAGAAGGGAATTACATTTGCTAAGACTTCCTCTGAGCCTTCCACTGTGATAAGGGCATTTATAGTCAGTGCTTCTTTGTGTGCTCATGGCAGGGGGACATTGTTATGATATTGAGGTTAAGGAATTGCCCACGGGCATAATTAGTTGCAGTAGAGGTTTCAAGCTGGATCCTCTCACCACACCACAGCTCTCAACCCCCTGGGCAGTGGTAATAGAATTGTTGGTTAACCTGGGAAGTTTTCAATTTAGGGTCACCCTGGGAATTTGGTCTGAGACTTTCCTTCTTAATTATCACAATGCTCACTAACTTCTTTGTTCATCTGAAATTGTCATCCTCTGCTCTGTTACACTAAGTTGAAAAAAACCTGTCTTCTACCTTATGCTTTTCCACATGTATCTCCACCCATCTCTCTGGGTTTAGTATCTCCTGAGTCAGTTCCTAGCCTGGGGCAGGCCACATAAATTTCAGGAAATGTCTAGGAAAAGATAACTTTGATTTGAGAAGCACAGTGATGAACTGTTATTATATGGATCCCTCTAATATCTTTGTTATTCTTTGTACTAACTTCTAGAGGTCCTATTTCAGTATAGAAAAGCCTACCCTGGGATGGAGGAACCTAGGATTATTAGCCTCATTATCTTTATCAAAAATAATTGGTTTACTGCATTGAGCCTGGTTCTGTCCTAGGAATAGTAGGCAAAAAGTTAAATAGGCGTGAACCTTGTGTGCATAAGCGTTTCAGTTCATTAATGGGCCTTTAAATTCCACTAATAGCTTAAAGTAGCCTAAAGATAGTAAATACACAATAAAGTAGTATAGCCTGAATTTTAAAAATAATAGAAACAAAGGGTAAAACATGTCTGAGTATATGTAAAAAGAAGTGTAGGTAAGGTAAAGTATAGGTAAAAAGAAAATACAAGGGGGAAGCCAGGATGATTCAGCAGGTTTAGTGCTTGCTTTGTAGTCCTGGGGTCCCAGGAACACTGACCGTGGGGTGTGGCCCCTGTTTGGTCCTTGCCGGGTGAGCTTCCCATGTGGGAAGCCCTGATTCGACTCCCAACTCGGGGGGGGGGGGGGGGTGGGCCTCCCATGTAGGAGGAGGCCCAGTTCCTGCCCTGCCCTGCACTGTCCCTGCCCACCTGTGTGGAACAAAAAAACCATGTTGAAAACTGATGACATACAACTATGGAGACTGCTCTGGACCCTCCGTCTTCTCTCTGTCTCCCTCTCTGTCCAAAACAATAAAATAAACCTTTTTTAAAAAAAGAAAAGAAAAGAAAATACAAAATGCACAGATGCTAAGTGTATGCGTCTGATCAACAGAGAGAAACCAGTCACTTGAACACGGAAAGTTTAACGTAAAGAATTATTACAGATAACAGGGGCATGAAGCAACAAAGGGTTGTCTGGGAAGAAGTCAAGAGAGCTCTACAGAGTATAGGAACAGTGGAGAAAAGGAGCAGCTGCTATCCCAGGGCTGAGCTGGAGCGGGAGGAGGACTCCCCCATAGCTGAGATTCAGACTTCACTGTAGAGGATGCAGCTGTGGCTGACTAGATATCAGAGAAGTCACTGTGATGTTGTGTTGTTAGACTATCTAGAAATGGTTCTTGAAAATTTACTTCAAAATCTTTTAGAATATACTCTTTCTGTAGAGACCATAATTAAGTGTGCAATGTGAAATAGAGTATCTTGACTACTAGCTACTGGTTATGGTCATTGCTTTGTGAGCCAACTTGCCTGCGTCCAATCTTGGGTCTACCTTTTACTCATTGAATGACCCCAGGTGAGATGCATAGCTGTCCCATCTGTAAGATGGCATGTACTTGCTGCGATTACCATAAGGCTTTGTGGGTTCTCAGAATGTGCCTAACAACTAATCAGCACTATTGAGATATTAAATATTGGGCCAATGTTCCCAAATAAATGAGAGCTGCTGAGGTACTACCTCTGTTTCTGCCAGCGAGCTTGCTGGGGAAGACTCAACTGCTGACTTCTTCCTCTGTGGCTCCCCTAAGAAAGACGTCCATTTAAGAGAATGCACAGGGGTCAGCATGTGGAGCAGGGCCATGTTAAATGTACTCCACAGAGTTCCTACCTATCACTTTGGATAGGCAGAAACTCTGTGGAGTAAATGTAAAGTCACATCTTCATTGACTACCTATATAGTGCACAAAGCCTTATGTGAGATGCTATGGGGATTCTAAGAATTCCAAGACATATTTATGCGTAAATAAATAAATAGCAAAAGACATAAATAAAAGTTTGAGACAATGATAGAAATGATGTCACATGGTACATGATCTGCTGACTCATAGATTATGAAGGTAATAGTTACCATTGGCATTGAAGAAGAGAAAAAAGTTTTTCTTATTAGGAGATTATGGAAGGTGATGGATGTGGGATCAGAGCTGTGTGTTTAAGGATGTAGGAGTTGGGTAGGCAGAATGAGTGTCATGTGGTTCTGCTGGGATATGAAATAAACAACAATGACCAAGGTAAAAGAATGTCCTGGGTATACATTGAAGCCATAGCAGAAAGCAAACAAAAACAAACAAACACAAAACAGTGGATCCAGAACAGGAAGCATTGTGCACAACTCAGAGGAACTCAAACAAAAAGAATGTAATTTCATGGTAAAATCAAGATTATTAATATACAAACCCTTACCTATACATGAAGAAAAAAAATTTTATAACAAAGGTGGGGTGGGATTTTCTTTCTACTAGAAAGATCACGTAATCCACCCAATGGTAATGTCTTGACACTTTGTGAAGGTATGGATTAAATGACTGAACCTACATGATTTGCTATGCACTTCAATGTATTGTGTATTTCTGAATCTTGAGTTTTCTTCAAATTGTTATTTAGCATAACTATAGTTACCATAGGCTGGAAATTCATGGGCATAGCTTGCAGTATCCTCTTTGTTAGAAAGTCAAACATTGCTTGTACTATTCATTAAATTTTACTAATGTTGAATAAAAACAAACACAAATAAAACACACAAACAAACAAAAAACAAATGTGCTGAGTCTCAGGATGTAGATGTAGTAAGGGAGAGAATTTTGGAAGGAAAGTGGAGAAATGCAGAAATGGTAGATTGGGAAGACTGAATGGTGGAAAACTGAATGGAAATCTAAGGAGTCGGATGTCGCTCTTCCTCCTGAAGTCAATGGGGTACTTTTGACACTGTTGAGAGGTTTCGAGTCTACATAACTGGCTTTTCTTATTCTCTTAGCAAAGATAGAATTTAATTTTCTAAGTGGCAAAACTGTATCTGAAGCATTGCTATGGAGCAGCAGAAGCAGTACAGCACTTTGGTGGCAGCTCTGCTGCCAAGGGAGCACAATTACATTCTTTTTGGCTGCCCAGTGTTCATATGTAGAACCTATGAATATTGTACCTATGATTGGAGAAGTCCTCAACTAAGAAACCAGCCAGCTCCCCCAGTACCTACTCAGGATCCCTCCAATTAGGGTCCAGGCATGTGACCTAGGCCTCACCAATCAGACTTTGAATTGGAAGCTAAGAATGCTATGAGATACATTTTTGCTAGTGCTATGGGAAGAGCCTCCAGGAGACCATGTGGCAGAGGGTCTAGGGGAGCCTGAAATGCTCATATTGCCAGTGTTGGTTGTGTGAGTCTAGCTCTTCGTAACCACAGGGCTGATGGAATATGATTTGGGGAATTTTCTTGACTACTGAGTCTCTAAGCCTACTGATGGCGCTGCTAAAGATCATGGGAGCAAACTAATTTCCTTTAATAATGTATATACTTTCTGCTTCAACTGTTTAGAATTGGTTTTGGATTACCTAAAAGTAAACTAACACATCAAGCTGCTCGGGCCAGAGGGGAACAGGTCACTGAGTATTTCACCGTCACTATAGGAAACAGCCATACTTTGTGTATCCTTTGTTTGGATACCCTATGCCCTCTCTGTCCCCCTTCCCCAGATCCACGAATTAGCCTAAGTGCTGTATAGACCCCTTGGTGCCTTGGGCCATTTTTATAGCATAGAGCGATCAGTGCCCCCACTTCTACTAATTTCATATTATCTTCTTTGACACACTTGAGGCACTTTCTTGAACACATAGTATGTGGAGCCCAATGTCTGAACTCAGGGTTCCTGATGATTTGGAACTTATAGCATGATGAACGTGATAGAGTGAGTAGATGCGTATCCAGGAAGGAAGGTGGAAATGGAGAGGATGTCAGTATCTGCCATCATTTAGAGTCTGAAACAGATTGGAAAGTGGGACAGGTCTCAGGATTAAGGGACTGAGCCTGAGCAAAAGGTAAAGGGAGGGAATTTGCCATGAAGGCAGCCAAGGTGTGCTTTCTACCCTGCCCTACCTGCATCCTCTTTGTTATTAAAATAGAGGGCATGCCCCCAGCTGGGGTCCAGCCCACTTTGCCACCCTTCTGCCCAACACTCAGCTTCTCACTTGCGTTTCCTTTCTCACTCCATTGTCCTGGCAAAAGTCTTTGAGGGAAAGAAATGCCATCCAGCTACTTTTACCAAAAACAAGTCTATTTTTATTTTTAAAAACAGATAAATCTCATTCAAGGAAGCCACAGGACAGGGTCAGCGTCTGGGGTCCAAGATGCTACTGAGACATGGGCTTTGTTGTCTTTGTGGGAGTGGCTGCTCTGAGAGGAGGGCCCTAGGTAGTTCTGAGAAATTGCCCTAAGCAGACTTTGCGGGGCGGACAATTAGAGAAAGCCCTGGAACCAGCCCACTAGCCAAATGGCTGGGCTGGGAGACGTTGGTAGCTACACTGTTTTCATTAAGAATATGGAGGCAGAGGATGACTTGGGATATAAGAACACATGGTAGCATGGGATCCTTTTCCTATTTAACTTTTTTTCCTATAGATGTATTTCTAAATTGTGCTTAAACATGTATAAGATACAATTTACCATTCTAACCATTGTTAGCTGCACACGTTAGTGGAATTATGTACATTCACATTATTCTGTAACCCTTACCACCATCTATCATGAGAGCTTTTCCTTCCCCTCAAATGAAACTCTATATCCATTAAACACTATTTCCCCATTTTCTCCTCCTCCCGGTCAGCGACAACCACCATTCTACTTTCTGTTTTCCATAAATTTTACTCCTCTAGTTATCTCATATAGGTGGAATCATGCAGTATTTCTTTTTGTGACTGGCTTATTTCATTAGCATAATATCCTCAGGGTTCATCCATGTTGAAGTGTGTGTCAGAAGTTCTTTCCTTATTAATGCTAAATAATATTCCACTAAATGTAGCTACTACATTTTAAAAATCTATTCTTCTTTTGATAGGCATTTTGATTATATCCACTATTTTATTTTTTTGCTATTATAAATAGTACTGCTACAAATATGAGAGTGTAGATATCTGTTTGAGTCCCTGCTTTCAAAACATTTGGATGTATACCCATAAGTAGAATTGCTGGATTACATGGTAATTTTATATTTAATTTTTAAAGAAAATACCACAGTGTTCCTAAGTAATATTTTCAATAAACCTTCTTATTAAGGAAATATAAAACACAACAACCTAGAAAGAATAGTATAATGAATTCTCATGTGCACAACATTTGGTTTTAGTAGTTGTTCAGGATAGGTATGTGGTGTGCAGCATGGGTCAATTTAATAATTCAACAAACATTTATTAAGCAGCTGGGTGTCACATGATGAGTCAGACTTGATCCTATCAGCTGAGGCACCCCTGGGTGGTGCTAGTGACCATGTGCAGCTCTGACCCTGCTCTGGGCGCATGGCTGAAGGACCGCTCCGGTCGCTGCTCCTCAGGTGGTATCAGCACATTTGTGTTGCATTCACAGGTTTGGTGGGCTATTAGCAGTGTTGTGGGGGTGCTATTGCACAACTCTTCCAACAGGGACTTTGACTTCAAGGACTTTCCATCAGCCTGGCTGGGTCTTTCTTAGAACTAACTGCTCTGTGATCTGAGGCTCTTTCTACCTAATTTTCCTTCCTCTTCCCTCTTTTTTCCCACAGAAGTCAGACCTGCATCTCTTTCTCTCAAGTCTCTTCTTACCTTCTCCAGCTCCCTCCCCTTAGTCCTTTCCCCAGCCAGTCTCTTACACATCCAGTCCTTTTTGCTTTTTGGTAGACTGAAGCCAACACATCTGGGTTTTGAATTTTTAATGATACAGCCTTTAGCCTTTTATTGCATATATCCTAGGAAGCCAAGCTTATCAGGAAGATTTCTGCAAATTCTTGAAGGTTTATAATTTCATTCTGGCTCCAGGCTGTTAAGTTCCTGAACTCTGATACTCAGTTCTGTCTCAATTCTGTTGCTCCTCTCTCCCCTCTAAATCATCTTACTTCCTCCTGAAAGAAACTCAGCTCCTTTTTCTTGATTTGGTCCCAAACCACTTACCATCAACACTTGTGTGTGTGTGTGTTAGGCATTACTTAAATTTTGGGTCTTTTTTACATCTCCGAAATGCAAACGGTTTAAACTTAAAGGTGATTCATTCCTGCCTTACATCTCCAGTTCTTGCCACCAAGAATCTCTCACTGGCCACCTTTTTCTCTGAGTTGAAATCTTTTTTAATATTGTTTGACTGCCTTTCACCATTCACCCAACTTATTTTTCACTGCTCACCTGATACCCCCAAATACATGCATACTTCTCCTGCAGAGGAGTTAGTAGTCTCTTCCTCCTTACAGAGTTTTTGTCACTCACCTTTCCAGCCAAAATTTCCTTATCAAGGTATTTCCTAAAAGGTAATTTTCTATTAAAGTGGGCTTCTGATATCAGTTATTAAAATATGTGTTTTTCAACCTCACTACACATATCTAACTAGCTAGCTATAAAATGAAGTAGGTGCTATGATAGAAATGCCTACTGGGTAGCGTGAACCACAAAGGAGAGGATTTTAGATTTGAGCTGGAGGTAAGTGGGTAGGATACACTAGAATCATGAATTCCAGCGAGGATTCTATTTATTACAGTTAACTGGGACAGAAAGCGGGGGGCTGGGACATAAGAACTGGAGGGGACTGGAAGTAGAAATACGAAGGAACACACCAATATAATGAATAATCATTATCATCTAAAGAGCTGATGTTTCTGTAGTATTTATTATGTGCCAGGCACCGTTCTAAGTATTTTCCACATAACTCTATAAGCCGTACAACAGGTGGTGTTGCTTGTGTCATCTTCCAGGTTAGGAGAATGAGCCACCAAGTGAGTGACTAAGCGACTTGTCAAGGTCACAGTGTGAGTAAGAGTCAGGATTTGGACTTACACTGTCTCCAGACAGCACACCCCTCCCTGCTCTTCTTCCTTGTAGCTCTAGGACCACATGGCAGACCTGGTACCTGCGTGTGGGTGTTAGTGAGAAGGAATAGTCAGTTTACCAGCTCAGAAACTGGCACACTAATTTTTATTTGACCTCAAATGCAGAGAGAGTAGCATCGTTACTGATGCTTACTCTAGTATAAAAGACAACATTCAATATTTATAGCAAGCCAACACGATTTATTTAAGCAGATGTAATCAATGATATGGCTGTTATTTATCTGTTGCAATACCATGTACAGGGAAATGACGGGTATTTCTAAACGTAACTGTCATGCATCGTTCAGTGCCCTCAGCTCAAACAGCTCAGATCGAACTCAACTGTTTTCTTTCTGAATTGAAATGCAATGTCTTCACTATAGTGTGTCATCTTTACCTGCAATTAAAACAGAATAAGGATAGATGAGTCAAACAGCTCATTTTTATTCTTCTCCAGTACTCATCTCTATGAACTGTGGAATAAAATAGCAAAAATGACAAGAGACGGTTGAAATCTGAGTCTGGAGATTGATTTCTGTGTCCTATTTCTAAAGCAAGCTAGAAGGTGTTCACATTAAAGTAGATTTCCTTTCCAAAAATGCACAGCTTCTCAAAAGATTGCGAGCACTGACATCCAATTGCTTATAAGTGTAAAATTATTTTAAAAGTAAAAAAAAAATAAAACTTACAATTTGTAAATTTCCTGAGCTATTTCTTCAAAGCTGTATTTATTCTGCCTGAAAGCACTTAGCAAAAATGAATGCAATAAAAAACAAATGTTCTAAATGCAAGCTGGAATCAGGACAAGGGCTATTAGTCTGGGATGTGTGATACAATAACTCAATGCATAGCATAAACTATTTGTATTCTTTATTTACAAACACTTAAGTCTAATTGTTTTAGAAGTTAAAGATAATTTTTGACTCTAGTAGAAAAACCTGGAGTGCGGGGTGGGGGTGTGTGGGGGTGAGGGTGGAGGTGAGGGATGGGGGGGGTGAGGGTGAGTGGGGGTGGGGAGTGGGGGTGAGGGTGTTGGGGAGGTGTCTGAGCATTTGTAAAGATATTCACTTCGGGGTCTGAAAGCCTTCTGGGGGCAGTCTCACCCTGTTGTGAAAGTGTCTCCACAGTTCTTACCTTAATTTTTCTATGCTTGTTTCACACTCCGACCATAGCTCTAGCTGTCACTGTTCAGTGAGTGAGGCCCTGTACTATGGCCCTGATCCCACTCACTGGGCCTGAAAACGGGACACAGAGCCGTGTCCACAGAAGGCCAGGACATGCAGCTGTCTCACCCTGGGGACTGAGCTCTCGGCTCCAGGTTCTCCCATTTAGAGTCACGTTCAACATGTTATTGGGGAAACCACTAGCTGATGCATCTGACGTGGTGGTTTTGTTGCCTTTCTCCAACCTGTCAGCTTGGCTTTGAGTTTGGTGAATTACGACTCAGAGATGACTGGATTCCTGTCGTGGAGAGCAGGTGATGCTTCTGATTGCTCACAGGTAGTCTTCTTGAAGCAAACGCCTCCAGCAACCTCTTCTGCCCCTCATTTAGTGCCCTGAGAGAGAGGAGACAGTGCACTCTTCCCCGGTACTACCAGAGGAAGACTAGTTCCCAGAGATTTGCTTCCCAAGCGTATTGAGCTCTCCACTGCAGCTTCTCGGGAAAGTGCTATGGTCATTTCAGTGAAGTGCTCTGTATGCTTTTACCAGACAGAGTCTTGTAGGCTTTTAGCCCATCATCATGGTCATCATCATCTTCATTATAGAGATCAAAATTAAGAACATAATTTTGTGTGATTTTCTGTTTGGTGCTAAACCATCTAGATTCCTTCTGTCTGTGGTCATAACCTGTGGTAGACGCTATAACCTAAGGTATGGGCGTGAGCTGATTGGCATTCCAGAAGGTTGAAAGCAATCTGGTATCAGCCAGCATGAGGGCATATCAGAAGGAGATAGGAGTACAGTATGTAGGTGTCAGGAGGCAGCTCAAGGAAAACAAGGTAGCTTGCCCTTCTCTTACTATTTCAAGGGAGAGGGACAGTAGAACGCACCTTTGCTAAGTCTTGGTGGTCAAGGAGAGTGGGCTGGGTGAGTGTGCTGGGGTCCCGAAGTGCTCAGCTTTAAGGCAAGGAGGAAGGAGTTGATGATGTGAGCTGCAATGACTGGAAGGAGCAGCCCCATGGAAAGATTCCAGGTTCCAGATTCAGGCGTGGGCTTGAGTTACGGTTACCTGTTACCAGAGGTGAGAGCTGGGGCAAACCATACCATTAGAAATTCTTAACCTCAGTTTATTCATCTACAAATTGGGAATTAATAACACTTCCTTTGATGTCGATGTGCTTAAGACCCCTGGCATGTAGCACAAAGAGACATTTTTGATATCTTGGCACACGAGAAGGAACAAGTCAAGTACGACATTTGGAGGTCCCACATGAGAAAACTTGGAGGCTTGCACTTCATCATGAATTTGCATTTCCTAAGGATGGTGTGGCCTAGGATTTGGGCTCTAAGTAGATGCACAATCTAAAGACGACCAAACTGTTTTTTATTTTTACATTCTCAAAACCTTGTTTTAAAATGAGTGAATGGGACTGTGTCTGCCGTAGGCAGAGACACCTGCTTTATTTCACACTCGTTTTAGAACAGCACCTGCAGAGGACAGGGGCCTCTGTGCTGTGGGCTGGCTCTAAGCCCTGCCACTCTATCTGGGCATCGCGTCTGCTAAACCACAGCTTCCTTTGTAAGGTTCTGCGTGTTTCCACTGTAGCTGCAGGCAGCCCGGCTGCAGCCAGAGCGCTGGGCCTCAGAGGGCTCTTCCTCTGGGGCCTAGGCCGGAGCTCAGTTCTGTTCCTGCCCCCACTCCCTCAGAGCTGGAACGCGGCGATTCGGACATGCCTTTGAAGCAGATAACTAGCTGCATCGTGAGGAGTGTGGGCAGGACAGATGAAAGCTGCACAGTCTCTGATTCAGAAAACACATGTGTTAGTCATTCTCCAGCTCCAACTTGAAGATTCTCTTTCCTTCCCGTTTCTTCTCAACCCCTGCTCCAGGAGACAGTGAGCAGTAGGAGGAGAGTCATCAGGGGATGGGAATTCTAGTCCGGGTTCTGCTTGCGTACTCTTGTGTTCCCATGATCTCCTCCACGCTGGGTTTTCCAGCAGTAAATGATGCAGCTGGACAGAGGTCCTTTTGTGTTGAAATGCCTGGACCTTAGATTCTAAGGGCACTGAGAACCGCTCCCACATCCACTCCCCGTCAGCCCCCACAGCGGCCCACTATCTGGTGCACACACGCAGGGCTCTGCTTTCTGGGTCTCTGCTCCCCTGACGGCTGGAGAACCTGGATGCTTGCCACCCACTTTCTGTGCAGAGTGGAGGCTGCCGAGAGCTGTGCTCAGGAAGGAAGTGAGAGAATTCAGAACCCGTTGCAAACCCTGGGTCGCTTGGAGAGGGTGGGGCAGAAAAATGTTTGCACTTGTTTCTCTTTACCTGATGGAAATGGAGACTGGGTTGCCGGGAGCCAGAGACCATCTAATAAACACAAGTTCTGGGACGAGTCAGGGGTTCCACTCCTGGAACAGTTCACTGCTCGGTTTTAGCGTTTTCACACAAAACCTTTCAACACTGAGTGCTTCGCTAAAGCTTGGGGCTGTTCCTCAGTTCGCTGACCTTCCTGGCTGACTGGCTAGGCTGCCAAAAGCACTGCTCATTGTGTTTTGGGGCAATGGAGTTAATTTAGTGAGACCTATGACCTCATTCTCACACTTTCCTCCTCCCTGTCCACACGTCAACAACAGATCTCACACCCAGGATGGGGCTAAAGAAGCTGAAATGAAAGCTGGCTCAACACGTGAAAAATGAAGTAGTGGATTATGAGAGACCTCATCAGCATGGCCCCTTTATTACCTGAATATTCCAGAGGCAGCCTGCAGAACCTGCTTCCTTGAATATAGCTACAACTAAAGACAGTGAGAGCCTGGGACCCATCATAGTTTTTGCCTGGTGTCCCTTCATATGCTCAGTGAAGGTTAAAATGTAAAGTATAGGCTGTAATTTTTTTTTTAATGGTTTCTTAGAAATGACTGCCATCTGTAGCACTTAGCATGTGAAGTGGCAGATGGAGTCACATATTCCCCAGGGGAGTAAAAATGTGTGCAGAGATTTCTTTCTTACACTGGTGCATTTCTTACCGAGACATCGGAAGGATCATGGAACTTGACGCTTCTGCCATCATTCCTCAAGACTGAATTCAGCCCAAATCACTCCTGTTAGAGAAGTGAACTTAGATGGTTCCTTTAACGAGGCAGGAAGGGGAAATTCCATTTTCTGCTTGAGCTCAGTGCAGCCCGCCTGAGGGCTGAGGGGTCTGGATGCTGAGCCGTTGATTGACTTAGGTTTGGAAGGAGCTGTGTCAGCAGATCTGGAAGCTCAGCCTTAGTGTAGAAACAGATGCCATCCAAGCAGAACGGGATCCACACAGAACAAGCTGCCACCACAGCTCATATGCCCACCATCTGCTGCAGTAATGTCCCCACCATGACATGCTTCCTGTGTCTTCTGGTTACCTTCCCATGTAAGCAGTCATGCTTGACTTGGGAGACTGGAAGCTATCAATAATGACTTTCACAGCCCAGTTCAACACAAGAGCAGAAGTCTCCACTCTAGGATTGAACCCAGCGAAGGAAGAAGTGGGTGGTTACCCTCATCTGCCCCCCCTTCTTCTTTCTCCCTCTTACCAGTTCTCTACTCCCAATTTCTTGAGGCATCTGGAGGTCTCTTGCTTTGCCAGCTGCCTCTGATAAGCTGGCTCTGTGGAATCTGCACCTTGAAAGAGCCTCAGGAAGGGCGCAGTCTCATTCCAGAAGAATGGACTTTTGAATGGCGGCTTAACAAGTGTTCAGCTTGCTACTCCCTGGCCAGTGAAATACGTTTGCATGGGTGGCCTCTAGAGTGCTTATCCTTCACATCAGCCCATCCAGGTCATCTGCTGTGCATTCAGGCGTAGGGTTGGTGTGGACACAAATTAATTGCTAATCCTGCCCTCAGAGAAGCAGCACTAGGAACAGGGACCGTTGGCATTCAGCAGGTTGCCCTGGGGACAATTTCTTTAGATATTTGGAGGTTTAGTTGGCCTCTATTTTTAGCACAGGGTTCAGACCTGGTGCTAACTATAGAGCAAGTCTGTCTACTCATGGCCACAGGCTGCATGCAATCCAGGATGGGTTTGAATGTGGCCCAACAGAAATTCATAAACTTTCTTAAAATATTATGAGATTTTGTAGCGATTTATTTATTTAGTTTTTAACGATCAGCGATCTTTAGTGTTAGTGTATTTTATGTGTGGCCAAGACAGTTCTTCTTCTGTGTGGCCAGGAAAGCGAAAAGATTGGACACCCCTGCTGTAGAGCATTGGGTGTCTAGTCAGCTCAGGTTGCTATAACAAAGTCACACAGACTAGGTGGCTGAAATGATAGACATTTATTTCTTATAGTACTTGGAGTCTAAGATCAAGATGCTGGCTGACTTGGTTACGGATAAAGGCTCAATGCCTGGCTTGCAGAAAGCTGCCTTCTCGCTGTGTCCTCACATGGCTGAGAGAGACAGAGAAGCTCTCTGGTCTCTTCTTCTAAGGTAAGGTGACCAGACGTCCTGCTTTTGGCGGGACAGTCCTGATTTTTAACAATTTGTCCCGTGTCCCGCGGTGTTTTAAAAAGGTCCCGATTTTTGGAAAGAATGCATGACAAACTAGGGAACGGCGGGAGATAGACCAAATTTTTAATCAAGAACTCCCTCCCACCCCGGTCAATGGTGTCCCGCTTTACCAATGTTAAAATCTGGTCACCTTATTCTAAGGGCACTTGTCATTTATGATAAGGGGCAGTGATCCTGCCTCCATGGTCTCATCTAAACCTAATTCTCTCCCAAAGGCAAAGACCATCACTTCAGGGGCTAGGGCTTCAACATATGAATTTGGGAATACAAAAACCTTTAGTCCATTACATTGGGCAAATCAACTTATCTGGACTTCAGTTCACCCATGCAATGCAGATGACAGACCTACTCTTAGTGTGGTTATAGGGATTGCATGAGATGGCGTGTTAAAGTGCCTGACACTGGGTGAAGCTACTGGTAGCTCTTTTCTCCCATTGTGTGAGTGTTTTTCAATAGTCTGGCTCATGAGCTCTAGTATCTTAGAAACATGAATATTTAGAGCTGAAAGAAACCATGGAAATGCTCTCATCTAGCTCTTATTTTCCAGGTAAGTAACTAAGGCTAAAAGTGTGTACACACACACACAGTGACACACACACACACACACACACACACACACACACACACATTACGCAGAGCTTTAGTGGCTGAACAAGGTCAAGAACCCAGATGTTCCCAATCTCAGTCTATAATTATTTCAACAACCTCCTTAACCCTCAGGTACTACTCGTTATTTTAGCTACAAAACCTGACATTGCAGGCATCCTTTCTTAAGGAATTTATGCTTTTGTCTTCTATGAACGTTAAATACCCCATGAGACCATGAAATGACTAGCATTTGCATCGAAAGCAAATATATTCCTCTCTGAGGAAAAGCAACACTATTCCTCCTAAGCAGAGATGACAACTCGAATAAAAGTATCATGTGGTTCTTGAGGTCAGATACTGGCAAGATTCACCTTAAACATGAGCAGTTCACATGCAGTCAGCTGGAAGCTCCAGAACTGTGTTTGACCTTATCGATATTACGAAGAATGGAAAAGAATATGATATCAGGCGTAGGTGGGAAGTGACAGGCAGGCGAGTGCAGGATGCAGGAAAACAAAAGACACAGTACCCAAAGCTGGCACTGTCCACTCCAGGTCTCTCCTGGGAAGGGGGAGGGCATCAAATCCTAGACTGGTGTACTCCTGTGCAGTGAGGAAGAGTCCGAAAGTCATATATTGATTCGAATGCTCCAACTAGCTCTGAAGCCAGGCACACAATGTACACTTCTGCTCTCAGTCTGTGTTTCCTCATTGTGCTCATAATCGGAGAGGCTGGGCTGGCCAGAGTGACTTGCATGGGCATCCCAAGGACTGCAGGACTTGGTATGAATGGGTCTGTTTGCTTTTTTGCTTATTCCTCCAAATCCCAGGAACTAAGAGTCTTCAAGCACCAAGTCCATTCATGCGTGTTGACAACATGAGCTATTAGAACCTACAAAGTGGAGGACTAAGCCTGGCCTGAAGCAGAAAGCCCTGAGGTAATGCAACTTTGAGGGGTCATGTGGTCCTAAGCCTGGCAGCACTCTAGGGACATTTCTAACTTGAGCACACCTTTGAATTTTCTTTAGATGTAATCAGGGCAATTATTTACACACAGGGTAACTGAACTACATTTCCTCCAACTACATTAACGCTTAGTTTCAACCCGTTTTTTTTTTTCTTTTTCTATTTTAGCTCGCTCTGCCTTCCCCTTCCTGTTTCTCATTTCAAAGGCCGCATATTGAGTGTTCTTGTTGAAACAATTGAGAAAGTGAAATGTGACTTATCACCTAGCAGCCTTACTTATATCTGATACCATCATCTCTTGAACAAAACAAAGTTCTTTATTACCCTATTTTCTGAGAAATTAAGCTTTTCTGGGTGTGCTTCCAGAAGCAGTCAATTTAATAATAAAATATTTGTCTTTGTATGTTTGTTGTTATGTAATACAAAAATATTTACAGTATCTTAATATTTTACTTCATCATCAATAAGGGACAGGTTCCCTTATGCCATCTGCAGTATTTTAAGAAACACAATGTCCCGTGAAATGCTCTAGTGAAAAGCAGTGCAGGTACTCAGCCTCCTTGGGAGCACCTCAGAACGAAGGCACATGCTTACTAAGGTAGATTCCTTAATAAGCTGTAACAATCAAATTTGAAAAGAAGATGAGGTCAGGAGAGGGAGATCTTGGATTATGGTGGGCCCGAAGTTCATCTTTATGAGGTGTCCTCACAAGAAGAGACAAATTTTTCCACAGGGACACACAGGAAAGTGCCAAGTCACAGCTAAGGTGCTGCTGGAGAGATGCAGCTCTGTCCCTGGCAGAAGGAACACCGAGGATTGGGAAGCGTCAGAAGCAAGGGGGAGAGGCTAGAATGGTTCTGCCTCAGCGCATCCAGAAGAGACCAACCCTGCCAACACCTCCATTTCAAACTTCTAGCCTCGAAGTTATGAGAGAAAAACATTTCTCTTGTTTTAAGCCATCCAGTTTGTAGTGCTTTGTTATGGCAGCCCTATAGGAAGCTAACACCGAGAGCAATATTGAAGTCAGTCTTCTTCTTCATCAACTTTGCCTGTGTTACAGTTGTGCTCTGTGTCATGGAGACCCTGGAAATACCTCCTGGGGGTAAAATGACTTTGATGTAACACTGTTACCACTTGGAGCCATGAGAACCTCCACCCCATGCCCTTGGTCTTCCCTCCATACTTCCCTTCTTCCTCTTCCCTCCTTTCTTGCCACCTCCTTCCCTCCCCACTCCCTCCCCTTCTGTCCTGGCATCTTAAAAACTCACTCACTGGTCAAAACATCACAATGATACCTATACTTCCTTTATAAAAATACGTTGACAGGGTTATGCTGTTCTCTTTTTCAAATGCTGAAGTTTTTAATGAGCTCTTTCTTGTCAACACTGCTGCGCTTGCATCAAATAACACTTGAAGTCTTTTCAAAGACCTACAAGACTGAAAAAGATGAGAGCCCGTGAGAATGGGGACTAACGGGTTTCATAGACCCTCCTCGTTCATGTACAGTCTCCTCCTGGCTGACTACATGGTGAAGGAGACGGGGCCTGTGCTCAGGAGAGATGTGAGGTGTGTGGCAGTACAGGGCGGCACACAGGGGCGGATGAACTGGCATTTTATGGATTAGGCGGATTTACTGATTATTCCAGACAGTCTGTTGAAGCCAACGAGCCAGTGAAAACCACCCCAGCAGTCCCACTGCCGCCTTTGATATTTAGAATTGAGGAGGTTGAGGTAAACCCAGTCCAATTAAGCATGTGGTACTTTAATCAAATAAAGATTAAGGGCAAGCCAAGACAAAAATAGTACCTTTACTGATTTCTGGGAGATAATTAAATCAGACTTACTGCACAGGGAGAGAAAGGATATTATACGTTTACAAAAGGGACGACCTTAAATTCTTCAACATTAAGTTAATGCTTTGCATCATTAAACCAAAGAATCTCTCTCATTGCCTGGTGATATGGGGATCAGGCCCATTAGTAACTATTAAAAAGATCACAAAAAGTGAAATATCCTTAGCCATTTGAGTGTAATAAACTAGACATATATTGAATAGTTAAATCAAATGCTATTTAAACGTGCTGCATAAAATACAGAATTTTTCAAAACAGAGAGGTGACTCACTTCTTTGCTATTAGAGTTCTTACTGAACAACCCTGTTGCCAATTTTAATTGATATTCTGTTAAAGGTATTAATGAACTTTCAGAACATATCAATAGGTCTGGAAGTATATATATTTTAGATACACATATTCAGAAACTGTACACACACACACACACACACACACACACACACACACACACACACACACACACACACACACACACGAGGGCTGTCTGGAAAATACCCAGCCATGCAACTATTCTCGTTATATTGACAATGGCTGGATTTTTTTCTGGACAGCCTTCCTATATACAGTGTCTGAAACAGACGGTTTCTCAGCTCATGTCATTCCCCTGGAGAGAGCTCATGGCAGCCTTCCTGCCTGAAAATTCAACTTCCCTGGATCCTTTTCATTCATGGCCCAACAGGATGCATCTTCTCATATCTACACATTTCTCAGAATGTAAATAATATATTTAATGTGTGTTCATACTCAGTGTTTATTTTGTAAGTAATCATAATGGTTAGGGTCTTTGGGTTGCAGGCAACACAAAATGACTTTGGGCAATTTAAGGAGCAAATCTCCTGGAAATTTACTAGGAGCTCAGCAGAGCAGCTGGAAAGCTAAGAATGGAGCTTGGGAAGAGTCATTACTTAAGGCTGTTATGGAGGGCTGGGAATGTTTCCAGATCAGGAACAATGAAGTCAGGGCACCACAGCTGGGAAGAATGGGATTCTGTCAGCTTCTTCTGTCCTAACAGCTCTCACAGCAGATGAAAATCCTTTAAGACAGCAGCTGATTCCCTAGACTTCTGGCTCTTCTGAGAAAGAATGAGGGAAGCTGATTTAATTGAGATTCTTAGTAGGAGGCAGGCATCTGAATTTACTGTTCCACCAAGATAATACAATAGGAAAGGAGTAATTTTCCAAAAGAACATATGTGTCCTATTGAAAGAAGTGGATGCTAAGCTGCCAAAAATACTAAAAACACAGGCACACAACTATTTACTACAATTATATGTATTTATATATTTACATTTGATTTAAATTATATGTATAAATTTATATATATGTATATACACACATAGATCTATTCTACTTTTAATAATAGCTTGCAATGATAGTGCTTAATTAATACTTCACAATTAATACTTCAAAGTTTTACAGGTATGATGTAGATTTGGAAGGCCATGAAACATTTCTTTGATGTATCTCTTCTGATAATTTTCCCTAATCTGAATGATTGTTTCTTTAGGGTCTATCAGGGAAAAAACAAGGGTAATGCGTTGGATCAAAACACATTTGTGGATTTATGGGGTGCTTCAGTAGAGACTCAAAGATGAACAGATCATTAATTTCATAATTGTTGTAAAGTTGGATGGAAATGCACAGGGAGTGAGAGGGGTTGAAATTACTGCAGAACCATTGGCCTTTGACACATTCAGGGAGAGGATTCCAAGTGTAGAGGAGTTTGGCTTATGATTCAAAGCAGGTAGTTGGAAAGGAAAAGGGACATGAACATGAAATCATCTAGTCTAGGTCATTTTTATGATTGATGAAGTTAAACCATATCTTTTGTCTTGATTTTGTTTATAGAAGGAGTTGGTTGTTATTTATTAATAGCTATATTTATGGATAAACATCTTGACCAAATTCAATAGAGATACTACAATTTTATTTACTTAAATAGAGTGATTATATTATTTTAAGTTTATATACAAACACAATTAAGAAGTATAACTTTCTTTAGTGTTGGCTATCAAAGTAAGTTATAGTGATTCAGAAACAATGTGCTATTTATGATAAAAAAAATTCCAAGTTATGACATTTGAAATCCTGATTTTTAAAAAAATTTGTGCTTTGATCTATAATTACTGATACACATTCTCTATGAACTAAGTGCTTTCAGTAGAAGAGAGTGAGCATTTCAAAGTTACTGGTAGAGCTAAATGTTATTAAATTGGATGGACCAAAAGAAATGTGCTTTTCTCTATACGATATCCTGTTTTTAAATGGATATATAATTGACATATAACATTTTATTAGTTTTTGATGTACATCATAATGATTCAATATTTGCATATATTGTGAAATGATCACCACAGTAAATCTAGTTAACATTCATCATTATACATTGTTACAAAAAATGTAATTTTTCTTTAAATCTTATCAAGTTGTAACCTTACGCTTTTCACTATTCTTCCATGATCCTGTTCAATTGAAGTTGTTCTTTTTTTTTTTTTCCCCCACCTTGGAGATAAAACACCCACTATTTATCCAATGGTGGGTATTACTTTATTATTTTGAAGGCTAACTATATATGTAAGAATTACAGGATGGTTTACCCCACAGATCAGGTTTTGCTTTATTGACACGGGGCTGTACAGCTTGTCAATCATTTAAAAAGTAAAACAAGAAGTGAATGGTAATGTATTTGGTCTCCAAGGTAAAAAGCCAACAGATTCCACAATACTACAGTTTACTTACTGAAAGAATCTTGAGCCAAGGCATTAACATATTTTGTGTTGTTTTGAAAGCAGCAATGCATATAAAGAAATGTGAACCTCTCAAACAAAATTTTGAGCCAGGGCCCTGAATGTGGGGATGCTAGTTCTTTGGGTCCTAGAGGAGATCTGATAGAGAAACAGCTGAACATAGAAGTAGATCATAAAAGAGTTTTAATTAGAGAGTTTTCTTCTATCATCCCATTCCCTCTGCTTTCTCCCATTCCTCCCAAATCCCTTAGAAACCTTCCTCTATGGGGGTGGTTGCTATAGATGAGTTTAAAGGTTTTTCTTCTATTATTCTTACAAAATCTCCCTGAAGTAGCCTAATATTATCACCATTTTACAGATGAAGGAGCAAATGCCAGGAGCCCACATTTACAAAGAAAATGGCAAAGCAGGGATTAGAAAATTGTTCTGTGCTTAGTTACCTAAAAAAGACTCACCATATCCATGTGATTAATCCCAGAGTAAGCACTGTGAAGGCTCAGAAATATCTAAACTCTCTCTCTCGCTCTCTCATTTTCTCTCTCTGTCAAAAATAAATAAATAAATATCTAGAAAATTTCAGAACACATAGCCACCCTCCTCAAGGATTCTTTTCCCTAAAATAAATAAATAAATAAATAAAAATTAGTGGGAAACTTCTTAGAAATCTTAAAAAATATGAAAGAAAAAAATTGTTCACCATTTCCACCCAACCTCCAAGGCATTATTTATTTATTTATTAATATAGGTTTTCATACCTCAACCCAGAGAGAGAAAGATTGGGTGCTGTCTTGAGATCCAGTCTATTAGAATGTCCTATATGCTTACTGAAATAGGGAGCTCGAGTCAGCTTGCTGCAAAAAGGAGCAGAAGACTGTGGCTACCCGCTGACAACAAGACCCCTTGTAGGATTCACGCATAATCTGCAGCATTTGATGGCTACTCTCTTTCCCTAAAGTCCGTGAGGCCAAGATTATGATTTCATGAAATATGTTTTCAGCCTTCTTAGGCTCCTTCTTCCTCTTTGACTCTTTCTTTTGCCTATGCCACTTGACAAAATCTAGGGCAAGTAAAAGCAGAAGTTAATTTTGTAATATTAGACTTCAAAGAGGAAGGACTACAATTAATACTGAAGAATACTACAATAAACACTTAAGGTGGTATACGGAATCAATGATTGATTTACTTCCTATTTCAACTCCATTTGGCACTTACGTGAGCTTTGTCATGTCATAAGTTCCTGGGCCTCAGTGATTATCTGTACAATAGAACTCACCTTTCTGGTCTTGACCGAATGTTTTGAAGAATAACCGAGTTAACATAGGTGAAGGTGCCACACACAGTCGAAGCTGGATCTATATTGAACACTTTGGTCTAACCCATGGTTATAACCCAGGTTTTTAAGATGAGGTCTGGATTCCATCTTTTGGAGTTACATGTTAGAGTTATCCATCTAAATACCAGTGTAGAAATGCATAGAAAGAGCACCTCAGCATTTGGAACTCAGGTTCATGGTTTTATAGCTGGTCATTTATTTCAATCTCTCCCAGTTTGTGTAATTGCAACAAATTCACTCAAAAGTGGTATCTCTGTTTGTAAAAGTATCACTTACCCAGCTAGGGCTTAATACATTGAAAGTTTTAGTGCTTAGAAAATACTCAGGTGGTAAGAGAAGCACAAAATGTGCTATCATTTTCTGAAGGTTAATAGGCTCTTTCTATGTTGGTTTTTTCCTTCCACAAAATTACCATCTAACACAAGCCTATTTCTACAGATAAAGCAGAGATTGAAATGTCACACAAGCATGATCAATTAGATGATGTGAAAGAGAAGCACTTGCTACCTGACGTTAATCCACAGGGCAAGAATGACTGAATGGAGAAGATGGAGTATAGAGAGACTGAAAGGCAGAGGAAGTCAGCAGGGTATAGTTCAAACAGATGCAAAGCATTGTAAATGTTGACATGTGACAAAGAACAGCCTCAAGGTAAATGCTTATTATGATGTTACCAGTTTACTTATTTAATTCTGAGTGACTACAAAATCAATATGAATACCTTTACCAAAAGAAATATGGTAGAAAAGGAAGCAGATACATTTTTAAAAATACTTACATTATGTATCACTTAACTTGCTTCACAAAAGTGACAAGGCGAGAGATAGGTATAAAATATTAATATACATGGGCTAGAAGGTGTTCTGTGAAGAAGACAGTAAGAGATGCAACCAAGAAAGGAACCTCTATTTAAAGACTTGACGTTGGAAGAAGGATTAGACCTATTTTGGTGGAAATGACAGAGAGGCGGTGTGTAAGGGCTTGACTTGAACCTTAGTGGAAGAAACCGTTTTCCAATATTTGGTACTTGACAACTTGCACGGCTCTTTATTGTTAAATCAACAGATAGCCATGGTTGTTGAGGGATTCTTGCATTAAATAAGATGACTTTAATCACCTCCTAATATGCCCACTCTGAAGTTTTTAATTGCTTTGGAGAGGTCTAACATAGTTTTGAAGCTTCTTTAGGAGCAGAATTGAGTATGTTTTGGAGCTTCTTTGGCCTTGACAGATGTAATTCTTCATAGCAGCATTTATGTGCATCACAGGCCTGGGAATGGTTGCCAGGATGTGTTGATTTTGTTCAGCTGGTGTTAGTTAAGGGCTTCATTGTATTAGTTATACCTAGTAACAATGACATGAAGTGTTTTTCCCCTGGATTATTAGTTGGTACCTGATATATACTCTTTCAGTTTTCTAGTTATTTTTCTTTTCCATTCAATCACAAATTAATATGAAAATATTTCACATTAAATGAACCAAAATAAGCCATCATTATTTTCTAAAATCCATTTATTTGTTTCTCTTTGTGGTGTTCAATTGTGATATGTTAATTTATCATAGCAAAGAAAAGCCATGGAAATGATGAAGCACTAGGAAAATGAAATGCTAACATGTATCCTGGAGAAGTAATGTTGGGGATAATGGTTATACTTGTTTGCATGCCACTTTTTCTAGCAAATACTCATATATGTATGTGTGTGTGTATATATATATATTTGTATATATATGTATATGTATGCATACAAACACACACACACACATATATATGAGTATTTGCTAGGAAAAGTGGCATGTAAGCAAGTGTAAGCTATATATATCAACTTATAGCTAAACAACTGTGGTCTTCTATTGTAGTTTATGAAAGCTAATGTAGAGGATATTTTCTGCTGAGACATGGGCATGAGCTTCAAGATAGCTACATAGTCGATACTCTATATTTAATAAATATTCATTGGATTAAATTGAACTCAATGTTAGTTTTAATATAAGCACCATGCTAATAGTGAAGATCATTAAACTTTAAAATATGTTTCCAAGGAACACTGTGGCATCCTCATTTGAGAACATCTTTTAAATTAGATAGCTAATTACCTGTTTAGAATAAAAGTAGAGGTATAATTCTGAGTACTTCATAAGGACTCATACTGTTCTTGATTTTGCTTGTGTGCTTTGCTTGTGTGTAAGCAAATCACTAAATCGATATCTCAGGAGTGAAATACTCCATGTATAAATGATGACTGGGAAGAAAGAAGCTTCTCATTGAAATCTTGATTTTCCTAAAATCACAAAGTATATATTAGTCATAGTTCTGCACTATCAAATTTTCTGCATGAGAGGCATGCCCCCTCGAGCCAGGGGCCAAACCAGCGGATGACCACTAAACTGGGGTACTCCTGCATGGGAGGCATGCCCCCTTGAGCCAGGAGCCAAGCTGGGGAATGACAACCAAACTGGGGTACTCCTGCATGGAAGGCATATTCCAGTTCACCATATGAGTCCACACGGGCTGGGGCTGGAACTCAACTCTCAGTCCCTGGGGCTGCAAAGTGAGCGTTCAACCATCTGAGCCATCCTGGCTTCCCCATAATTCTTAATCTTATTTCTTTTCTCCTACTGGCTCTACCCTTCAGTGATCTCTGCAAGATATTCATTGATTTTTTTTTGGATTTTCACAGAAATGATTTTGCCAGTATTACACTGTTCATGTCAGCATTTCAATAATGAAACCTTAGTGGCTGATCTCTAAGAGTCGTCTTTAGACTTCTAGTGCCTCCAAAATACCCAGTTCTTCCTCTCAAACCCTCAACCCTCTCTGGGAATAGTTCTGCAGAGAAAGAAGAGTGGAGAGTGAGAAAAAAGAAGAATAAGAAGGAAGAGTTATGATGTTGTTTCTTAGTGCCCACAGACCAGATGTTTTCCAATGATAACTAACTTGGGGGCATCTGTTAAACTCAGTTAAGAGTATGAGCTAATAAAAGTCTGCATGTCCCCATGTCCGGGAAGCCAATAGCTGTGTACAAGCATGTACACACATGCGCACGTGCGCGTGCGCGCACACACACACACACACACACACACACTCACACTTTGGTGCTATTCTTGTTGTCCTAATCACCTTTCTTCTTTTAAGATCCATGTTTATTTGCTTATATTTTAAAGATAACAAATCAGCAGATATAGAGAATAATAAAATTTTCTTTGAAAAACGATCCCATTTTAGTAAGAAATGTGTCAAAGTTTTGGTTAAATTTGGCATAACAAAGACATATATTTATAGATATTCTTTTTTTTTTTAAGGATTTATTTTATTGTTTGAGAGAAGGTGAGAGAAAGAGAGAAAAAGGGGGGAGAGCCCAGAGCAGTTTCCATAGCTGTACATCATTAGTTGTGACATAATTTTATTCCACACAGGTGGATGTGGGGCCACGTGGGATGGGAACTAAACTGGGGGCCTCCTGCATGAGAGGTGAGAACCTTTACTGCGGGCTCTATGGTTATCAGTTGTGCCACAGTTCAGCATATTGGTTCGCATGGGCTGGGGCTGAGATTCAATCCCTGGACCTCGTGGTTGCAAGGCAAGCGCTCAACCTGCTGAGCTATCCTGGCATCCCTTACAGATATTCTCATAGTGCTTTGGGAGAGATAGATAGAAACCATACAAAGATACGTACGTTTAAAACAAAAAGAGTCTAAAACAGGTTACCTGTGGGTAGAGGAGTGGAATGGCAGAGGCTTAGACTTAAGGGAGCTTCCATTTTGTTATTCTATGTACATCTGTATGATTTGAATTTTACTTTATAATGAATTTATATATTATCATATACTTTTAAGAAATTAATTAAAAATTGTTTATAATTCTATCCAATTTAAAGATTATATTTTTGGGGAAGCCGGGATGGCTCAGTAGGTTAAGCGCTCACTTTGCAGCCCTGGAGACTGAGAATTGAATCCTGGCCCCGGCCTGTGCAGACCCATATGCTGAACTGGGGAGTGCCCCCAGTTCAGTTCTCACCGGGGTGAGACCCCGGCCCAGTTCCTGCCCTGTGCAGCCCCGCATCCACCTGTGGAATGAAACTATGTGGAAAAACCAATGATGTGCAACTATGGAGACTGTTCTGGGCCCTCCCGCTTCTCTCTGTCTCTGCATCTTTCTGTCTCTCTCTGTCAAAAACAATAAAAATAAATCTTTAAAGATTATATTTTCTATGGTAAATTGTTCAGATCAGATTATTGTAATCATTTTAGGTGTTTACGCTTCAGTCACCTGACGATTCAGGTGAATTCAGACTCTATCAAACTTAAATGTTGGGTATATAGCTAACTCCTTATGACAGTTAAATGTTTCTGAAAGACCACCTTGCATATCTCTGTTTTCAGCCTCCCTTCCCCCATTTTCAATACTGTGGCTATTGGGCTCTCTTTACACCGGCAATGAATATTTTGTCTAAGATTGGTTCTGAGATAAAACAGCATGTTGGACCTCCTGGATGTTTGACTCTTGGCTATCACCACTTCCTGTTGAATGAGAATCATTTACATTGTAAATGGAATTTTGCAGTAACCTCACACTCATGGTGATTAGAATTTTCTGCTGCAGCGGGGTCTAGCAGCTCACGAAAAGTAGAAATTTCAAGCGAGATGGGCTTTTGGGGTCACCCAGATGAACCTTTCAATTTGTATATGGGGAGCAGTTGGCCCAAGATGCTGTGAGGGATTTTCAAGGTCCCTGCATTACTGTTAGGGGTACGATGGGGGCTAGAAGTCAGTTCTTCTGGCTCATTCTGCTTCCTTACATGTGATATGCTGAGGAGTCACCCACAAGTCAGAGGACTCACTTCATTTGCAATTTGGCTGCTGGAGACTAATTTGAACCATGTGAGACTTGGGGAATCCAGATGATAGGAAGTGAAGTTAGTGAAGTAGAGTGTGGTAAAAACAAAGAATAAAACTCAGGTTTAAACTGAGTAATGACTTACATCTGTGTAGCAATTTGAAAAGATTTTGGGGGAACTTATAAAAATAATAAATACTCTATTTAGTTTTTGAATGCACAAAGAAGAACATTCATAGGATTCTTAATTTCATTGTCAAGAAATGATCAAGATTAGTGTTTTGGAACTAGACACACATACATGTATATAAAATCAGACCACACCATATTGCATACATATTTTTATCCTGTTTTCTGTTTCATTTCATTTTATATGATGAGGATTTTTCTATGTCATTGAATATTTTGCAAAAATATGATTTTTAAATGGCTAAATAATATTCTCTGGTAGTTCTTTTTCTTTTTTTGTCAGGCAGTTCTTATTGATGTTTATTGTTTTAAGTGATGGACCATTAGAACTGGCTGATGTGGAATAAATCATAATATAGAATGAAAAGAAAGGGGGTACTAAGGTTTGGGACTATGATCTGAGATGTCAGCCTGGAATGAATAGTGACAACAGCAATTATAAGCTGTGAGTCAGCTGCAAGTAACAACATGAGGTCATTTGGAGGCAGGTGACAGAAAGTCAATTCAAAGACACACACACTTAAGACAATAAGATTGTTTATTATTTTGTTCTCTCCATCAGATTAGACTCATAATACAAAATACTATTCAGGCCAGAGACCGATCTCTCTAGCTACAACAAATGAAAGGCCTCTTCTTCCAGTAGAAGTCACTCTGATACGTAACCAGCTCGTCAGATTTCAGTCATCGATTATCCAGCCCACAGTGTCTCCCTTCAACACATGGCCTTTAGACCATGTCACTACTCATTATGTTTCCACTAGAAGCTGGTAACTCAGGAGGAAGAGGTAAAATTCAAAACAATCCACTTGGTTTTATGCTAACCAATTCTGCTGAAAGGTGTGATGAAGATCGTGGCGACGTATTGGAAGTGCTTGCCTTCATTTACTTCACATGTTTCCTGTTGTCATCACTTAACTGGGAACTTTCAGAGCAGGAAGAACCAACTAGCCTCAAAGATGCAGTCAAATCCAGCACAAAAGCCAGTTTATTGTTTGGAGCTGTAAGGCCGCTTACATCAACCATCAGAGAGGCCCCATTTCTGGAAAGGACTAAGTGGGGAAATGGGGCGAGGACATAGATGAAACCAGCCTCTCTCTAGGGTTCTAGGGACAGTAATGCCTTTCCTTTTCTTTTCTTCCATTCCACAGATTTCCAGTATATTGATCATCAAAAAGCTAAGGATTCCTCAGCTCTGATGAATTAAACAGAATTGAGGCAGGGAGCACAGTACTTTGGGTGAAAAGAGTGTTTATGTAATGATTCCAGAAAACGTTCCTAAGTCTGATAAATACTCACAAGGTAGGGAGAGTAGTAAAGATGCAGGGGTATTTCACTTTCTTTGTGTTTTCACCATGGGTTGGGTTGACGATGTGTCTGATACCAGCAGGGGATGGTTGCCTCCTGTGCAGAAATGCCAAATGTGTAGCTCTTGGTGGGGGATGAGCTAGAAATGCAATTTCTTTCTTTCTCCAGCAAATTTTTGCCTGCCCTGCATGAAATGCTAATGAGTATCTCACACATGTCAGCAATGAGATATATCCTTATTTTACTATTTTGGGCAGATTCTGACTTTGTAGAATCTAGGTCTTTATGGAAGAGTGACAAGGCACTTGCAGCAGACCTTTCTCTCGCCTCCTCCAAATTCGTATCCAGGATGCTCCTCTCTTTTGGCTGAGCTGATGTGTTGAGCATCTGATTTGAAATATGCTCTCTATGTATTGCTATGGTATCCCTACATCCCACTTTATTCCATTAGATCTCTGTGCCCAAGTCTCTAGGGAAGTCTAGCTCCAGCAAAGTAAGACTTGAATTTTAATCTTAGACAAATTCAGATACTTAGTATCAGTTGTAAATGAGTAGCTTTAAATCTAGATTTTTCTTTACTTCTTATTTTAACTAGTTGGCGGTGGGATAGGGCGTAGATAGGCAGTTGAGCATGCTAATGAGCTGCAGGTTAAATGCCAAGATGATTTTATAATTACACCATCAAATGAATTTACTTATAGGAGGGACTTGTAGTGAAAACAAAGCTTTTGGTAATGAAATTTTGATTTAGAGACTTGGCTGGTGCCAGGGGGAAAGGTTAATTTGGGGCATGGTGACCTTCATTTGTGGAATTGGTTGGTGATACTCTGATACCCTCACCACACCTACAGGAAAGCCACCCACATATTCTGAGTGACAGAAGAGTTCATGAGGCTCAAGGAAGGAACTTTGATAACTGCAAAAGCAAATAAAGATGCTGCTTTGGAAGAAGCATTCTGACCAGCATAGCCCTACACCCACCTGTGTGAAATGAAACTACCGGTATATTGCAACTAATGATGCACAACTATGGAGACTGCTCTGCCCCACTCCCCCTCCCTCTCCCTCTTTTTCTCTCTGTCACCTTCTTTCAAAAGTAATAAAATTAATCTTCAAAATTGAAAAACAGACAATGCGAAAGATGACCAAAACACTTAAGCAATTTTTCTAAGATCACACGCAGCTAGAGAGTAGAAGTTCCAGAGTGAAACCTAACTCTTATAATTCCAAAATCCTATTACTCTCCACTATATCACACCTGCTCTGAGGGTGACCAGGGTGACACACAGGTGGAAGGTACCAAAGAGAAGAAAGACACCAACACAAGCAAGGTTTCTATTCCTGGGAGGAGACACAGACCTTTGGGATCCTGGGATAACCTAAAGAAGACAGACCCTGTTTGAGAATGGCTCAGAATCTTAGGAAATGACATTGGTGACATGTTGTTCAGCTGGAAGTCATAGGAGCTGATGAGGAGTTTCTGACCAACAGTGCCATATACAACTTAGATCTCAAAACAAGTCATAGGAGCTGATGAGGAGTTTCTGACCAACAGTGCCATACACAACTTAGATCTCAAAACAAACAGACAAAAAATGTATGAGTGAAAAAAATGAGTCAATGAATTCTAAGAAACTATATAAGAAAGAAAGAAAAAAACTCCTTTTCCAAGTGAAACGTCCTACAGTCCCCTCCTAACTTCGTCACCCTTCAGACAACTTAAATACCTACATTTTATGACAGAAGATAAGAGTACATTACAGGAAAGTTGGGATGAGTCATGCTGTCCATTAATTGTAAACTCCACCAGGCCAGAAAGACTATCAGTTTTACTCCTATTACCTGGCACATGCTGAGTTAACACTCAACAAGTATTTCTTGAATTGAGTCAAATTGCTACTGTGATCTTTAGCCATAATGCACAGATATTTGGCCCTCCCACTTTCTCTTGAACTGTCAACATCTAGCAATAATCAGATTAACATGCATCTGGATCCTACCCGCATTAAGCATCCGTAAGGCAAAGACCAAAAGCCATACAGGTCAGGCATATCAACTCAAGGAAAATGAAAACATTCCACAACAAAAGGAATGTGTATTATTTTAAACTGTTTAATAAATACGATAATGCTTGTTGATAGAGGGATGTAATAATGCATGAGACAGAACCAGATTTCCTCTTTCTTCATGGAATCCAGAAATAGTCTCACAGTGGTTTTCTTTGTAATACTTGACTGGGTCAAAAGAATCCATATTCAAGGTGGTTTGCTCACAAGTAGGTTCTCACTGTAAGGCTCAGTTGCTCACTATACAGGCCTCTCCATAGGCTGTTGAGTGTCCCCCTAATATGGTACCTGGCTTCCCTCAGAACCTGTGGTCCAAAAGAGCAAGGTGGGAACTATAGTTTTGTATGACCTAGTCCCCAAACCACAGGAGTCACTTTGGATCTTTGGTGCCATCCTGTAGGCTACTTAGCACTCACTGCTTTCTTCCACAAGTCCAAGTTTAGGAAGCTGAAATAACGTCATTCAGAAGACTATATAATTGCAACTACCTTTCTGTAAAACCATTTAAAAATATGTGTCAAAAACTTTAAAATGTTTATATTCCACTTCAATGAATCTATCACAAAGAAATAGTGACAAATACAAGAATCATTTATAAGAGAAAAAAAAAGTCTGTTTTTATAAATAAATATATATTTTTTTATTAAAAAACAAAACCAGCATAAAAACATGGTTAATTAAGTTCAGGTGCATTCACTGATGCTAAATTCACCTTTTTCTACATTTTAGTATCTCTGAAATTGGAATGTGTCTTATAGTAGCTAGCATCTTATTATCCCCTCTGCCATGCAGTAACTGTCATTGCCATGAACTTGGTCACAGATGTTCTTCTTGTCGTTACCTCAACTGAATTACATACATTATTGGCACTACACATGTTGATGTCACTGCTATTTAAAATGTCTTCAAAAGTAACATTATGATTCGGCTTTGAGATGAAAAGTCATTATGCAAATAAAAAGGTTGTAAACAGAGCAGTAGTGGATAAGTGTTACATTGGTGAAGTAAATATTCATCGTAGGAGGAAGGAGCACTACTTCATATTGTGTTCCAATGCAATAAATGATGTAAGTGATTTATGGAACTTAGACGGATAAAGCAGTGTTACACTTCGTTTTCTGAGGATTTGCAAAAAGATATTCAAAAGAAACATAGAGGCCAAGTACTACAACCAAAGGCAAAGGAATTGCCTGGATTAGATTAAAAGAAGGCCAAAGCTTTGAAAGTCTGGTATGACCAACAAACATGTTACGTATGTAAGGCTTTGTATCACAGCTGAATTGTAAATGTTTTTATCCTTTCATAACAATATATAAAATAATGTGTCTTAAAGTCAATGGTACCTTAAAACCACATTTAAAATAAAGATTTCCTGGAGGTTTATGGAACACTGTGGGCTTAAAGAAAAACATAAAAGTAGAATACAAATTGCACATAGCTACAGCTATGTAGGATAATTTTTAAATGGTGTGGAAAAAGTGAAAGCAAAACACATCTAAATGGTAAAAGTCTGGTAAAATGATATTATAGTTTATCTATTCCGTTCTTCCTTTTTATGTTTTTTTAAATTATTAGAAGAATTTGATTTATAAACCAGTCAAAAATAATATGTATAATATTAAGAACAAAGATGGAAATGCACCCTTCAGGTATCAATAACTTACTTTATAACTCATTATTGGTATTTATCTAAGCCTTTTTTCAATACATTTATATTTCATATCTTTATTCTTCTGTGAAAAGTATTCCTGGATTGGGCCAGTGAATGTCAACCCAGTCTATATTCTTCACATTCTCATAATATTCAATAAAACTACCTTGGCCTTTACTATTCTAATCACAAATACTAATTTATTAATTTTTTTTCTCTAAATCTTGAAGTACTTCCAGACAAATCAAGAACTTTTCCAACTTGTCTTTGTTAGGACTTAGAATTGTTCCAAGTTTGCTACTTTAAGCTCTTCTAAGATCAGGCCTATAGCAGACCAAGCACACCCCCAAATTATTTATCCACTTGTGGCATCTTTTGTTTTACTTGTATGACATTACCTAAGACAAAAGTTTTGCTCTGGGTGTAGTACAGATCAAAGGGCCTCGGCGCTGGCACATTTTGTAGCCATGGACTTTTGAATAGTAACTTTAAAATGAAACACTAGAATTTCTGAGGTCATTCATGGTGAAGATAGAACAGAAATAAGGAGACACAGAGCCTGAATCACACCTCAGAACCGGGGGACCCTGAACAAGTTAGATTCATGCTGGGGAATATAACCCAGGCCCACCTTTCTCTCTGCCCTGGATCTCTCTAAGTTTTATTGCATTTACAAAATCCATCTCTTTCTGTTCTTGTTTTTTGTGACTGAAATGAATAGTGCCTGACTGCCACAGGCAGCCTTGGGGTGCAAAGAAGAAGCAAGGCGAACCCTAACTTCACATGTTTGGGCTCCTCATCAGTCGATGGCTGTTACTAGTTGCACCACAGTTCAGCATGTAGGTTAGCGTGGGCCGGGCCAGGGATTTGATCCCTGTGACCTTGTAGTTGCAAGACAAGCGTTCAACCAGTTGAGCTATGCCAACGTCTCTTCCTTCCCATTACTTTGAAGCCCATTTTATACTTGAGAAAACAGAGGTTTAGCAAGGTTAGGTAATTTCCCCAAGAGCCAGGGTTTAAATACATGAGGCCTGACTTTAATCTATGCTTAAGGACTCCTTTATGTCAATTACTAAGAACTGAACACAGTATTTGGTACATAGAAAACCTTCAATAAAATATAGCTGTGATTATGGCTGCTATGACTCAGACCCAAGATAATGGAAGTATTTACTAAAGGTAGAAACAAAACCTCAATGGTAGACCTGCACTAGAGTTATTTTGAGGTAGAGAATCATTTGCATTCTACTGCTGACCCCAACCACAGGGAAGGATATCCTTGATTAGAGTGGTAAATGTCATTCATAATTGAAAGATCTAATTTTTATAATTCTATTTTCGCTGTAATGAAGAATTACACTTTTGACATTTTAAGTTAATGCCCTAAATAGCCCTGGATTGACGTATGTAGTAGTACTAGGAGCCTTAAACCAAGAACTAAAATAGAGCAATGAATTCTTAATCAGTAAGTTATGCATCCTGTTAAAAGATGAAATAAAATGTTTGCAATTAGTACTGTTTCAAGGTGTTTAAAATGGTTCATCTTTTACATGCATAAAAATAGGGCAAAATGTATATAGATTTTCATATATGACCACACTTATAACGATTCTTGGCTAATGATGCCCTTTTATGTCTTTGGATCGGCCAGGAGAAATACAGTTTAATTTCCTCATCATTTTCTCCCCCATCTTATTAGCATTTCAAGGGTTAGTCCTGTTAACACATTCTCAGAGTACTTTTGCTTTTACTCATAAGTTTTATTATTATTATTAATTTTTACCCACTTAAGAGAGATATTGTCATCATTTTTTGGTAGCATTTAGGTAGGGGATAGATGTTCAAGTGTCATGTTTGAGAAGGTCTTTCCCTTTCTCCTCCCCACCCCCCACCCCACCCCCGCCCCCAAGTGTTCCTTTGTATCTGAAATAATCTTTGAATTCCTGAAGAGGATTAAAAAAAAAAATCATTTTATGGCATAAACCAGAACAGAAACTACTGCAATTATTTTTTTCTTTGAAACAGAGAATCAAATGTCAGTTTTCGGTATAACTTTGACCTACATAATCTCTCTAGGGTAGACAAACAGGGCAGGGACTTGGCCAGGGACAGATCCAACCTCACAAGTCTCTGGAGAGGATTGGGAGCTTGTCACATGACCAGCAAACCATGTGTTCCATCAGTTTTCCGCAGAACGATGAAAATTCAATTCAGATGATATCCCTTTAATGGACTCATTGAAGAATGAATTTTTAAGCTGACATCAAATAAAGATAAATTTGTTCAGGGGCTGCCAGCAGCACTTAACTGTGCCTTTTCAGATTTGCACCAGCATTTTGATGCTTCTCCAAATCAGGGGAGGACAAGGAACAATGAAAATCTAAGCCAAATTATTTGGTTCTGAAGAAAGAGAAGAAGAAAACTCTGCTTCACGCTTACATAAACACTTATAAGCATGCAAGACAACTGATTTTGTTTCTAGAATGTATGTCAATTCTTTTGAGATGAGAAAAGTCAGATTTTAGACCTGGGACCTAATTGGAATCATTTAGGATTCATGGTTTAGTTGTTCCCACCCCCCACCCCCCAGAATTCATTACTTTTCAAGGTTAACTAACAGCAATAAAAAATAACTTTTGCTTTAATTTTACACCACAGTAAATGAGAAGGCACTGTGGATTTTGTCAAAAAGAAGTGAATTTCAAAATCCTGTTCATCTGTAATGTGGCTAGGTTCAGTCCATCATCATCCTTTAACTATTTTTTTCTTAAAGAAACACAGATGAACAAATCAAAATATTTTGCTTGGGAACATGTCAAGAAACTCCAAAGCTGTGACACTTGAGAGTGTATTTATTGGACACTCTGAGTCAAGAAAGGGAGAGTCGGTTATAGGAGCCCAAGAACATATCATGAAATCACTCTGCTTTGTTCCATAAAAGTGACTGAAGACTAACAATCCATTTTCATCTACTGTGATGCTGTTTGTGATAGAGAAAATTCATGTGATGTAGAAGTTAACCTGCCTCCTCATGAAAGAGGAAAGTAACAAAGGCTTCTGTTTCTGTTACTGAATCACAATCCTTTCGAACTCTTCACCGCTATGCATTTATCTGAACTAAAGGATTCTGTCAGAAACCCACTATAATCTGTGTGGGTAGGTAAGTGTAAAAGAACTATCGTGTTATTAACGATAGGGGAAATAGAAGAGTAACTTTTTTTTTTTTTCTTTCTCAAAACTGAAAGGCATCTCTGCACAAGTCCTTTGATTTTACCCAGCTATGAGGATCTGAAAAATGTTTCATGTAGATATACAGGTCTTTTTATATTTTTATGGGGCTCTTAAATCTTTTTCTTACACTGTAGTTTTTTTCCCATATGTTAATTGTCAACAAATAGCTTAGAACTGATGAGTTGTGTGGACATGTTTTGTCAAGCTGCAGTTCTTCCTTTTTGACAACAGCTTCATTTGTTTAACTCAAACTTCTAAAAAAGAAAACAATTTATTTGCATGTTGTTTGTTTTTTTTGTTTGTTTTGTTTTCTTGTCTACAAAACATGGCCAGTAAGGATACCTTTTATACAACATGAAAAGGGATTTAGTTAGATGCAGTTTCTTTTGTTGTGATTTAAAGGAATTTAACACCAACATGCTGTGCTTTGGGAAGATCCCTCTGGTCAGAGTGAGGGAAGTGAAATAAGACTGCAGCCAGGAAGTCCAGATTGGCAGTGTTACAGCTGTCTCTGGAGGAAATAGTAATGACCTGAATTAAAATAGTAGGAGGGAGATGGAACAGAGGGTATAGAATTCAAGATGGTTGTAGGAAATGGATTTATTTTAAGGGTGTATTGAAAGGAAATGAGGATTTATTGACTTAAGAATGTCCTCCTTGGATGATGGTAAATAATAGTAATTGAGATAAGGAAGGCAGAGGCAGGTTGCTGTTGTGTCATTTCGAGATTGAGATGCCTTTGATAGGTGCACATGGTTCAGTTAGACGTTGAGCTGGAAAGAGAAATTTGCCTTGGTGATTGAGAATTGTGAGTCTCCATCTATGTGACAGTTGAGAAAAAAAAGGAGGGGAGGTGGGGAAATGAGAAAATGCAAACATGAAAGGATAAGTAGAGGAAGAGGAGGTTGTGAAGGAGAGTCAGAAAAGGGAGAGAAGAACGCTTGAATGCCCACGCCCATCCCACGAGGAACAATTGAGTAAATGGGCTATAGATGGCTCTAGGGAGAGCAGATTCTTCCAGGGATGGAATGAATTGCCTTTTGGTCTTTTAAAAGAGGGAGTAAATTTAGTCTGTGTTGCTTGGGAGAGCACTGAGGAATTCTGTGGAAGTAAATACTGTTTTTGTTTTTGGACTTACTTCCAAAGAAGGAAAACACACAATATGGAATATTTAGCTGCCCTCCATTAAAAGCAGCCTTATTGTCCTCAGTTAAGAAGTAAATCCTGAGTAGAGGACTGGATGGGTCACTAGATGACTTCTAAGATTCCCTTAATTCTAAGAGTGGATAAAAAGTCTATGAAAAGTCATATGTTTTATAAAAGTGTTTTGCAAAATTTAAGCTCAGCTTCAAGGGACAGTACTATGCTATAGTGACAGAGCACACATGTACAGTGAAGAGGAATAGTATTTCTCCTTCATGTTCTCCCCAAATTGTGATAACCTTGTCTCCCTTTTCTCACATTGTAATAATCAGGCTTAGATATTACATGAACTAACCATTCTGAGGAAAGATTAGACAACTTTTCTTGCATTGTTACCCTATTTGTATTTGAAAATAAAGAGGTACGTTTATAGTTGTTTGTAGCCTGAAAGTTAAATGAACAATATTGTTTTTCCAGCCAAGATCTGATTGTTCATAATACAGATTTGTTATTATGCTAATTCCACATTAGAATCTGAACATATCTCAGAGAAGCTCACTCTTATTGTGATACAATTGTGCTATAGCTGTTGTACCAAAGAAGACTCAGATAGAAACATCCATTAAGCATGGGGAATCCTTTAGACTAGATTAAATGGAAATAGCCATATGTGTTGTCACATTTGATTCTATTACAGCCAGACAGGTACAGCTGGGTTAGGAGAGAGCTGACAGAAATCTGTCTTTGATGGGATGTGTCGATTGAAGTTAGCGTGTTGGGATTAGAACTAGGAGTAGACTTGACTGGAAGTTGAGTTGTTCATATAATTTCTCCTTCTCAGTTACACACATAGACTTTATTATGCTAAATTACAATTTGCACCATTCAAAGGCACATGAATTTTCAAAAGTCCTGTGTAGGCTTGATGCAATTCTTTTTGGGCACGAGCTGCTCAATGTTTCACTTATTTAAAAAAAACTCAGTGGTGCAACTGATACCAAGAAAAAAAAAAAAGTGAATTTTAAAGTGCTTTTCTTATTGGAAGGGATATTATAATCATATCAGATTCACATCTGGTTTTATTTTGCTGACTGTCTCTCCTCTTGGCTTCCCCAAAATATACGTGACCTATGAGACATGAGGTGCTTTACCTGACTTGCCCTTGTTTCTCAGAGTCTGAATATTCCCAGACTTATGAGTCCAATTAAATATTGGCTATAGAAGTACACAACACAAAGGAAAGTTTGAAAAGCATAACAAGCTAACAATGTTATCACGGAAATGTTGAAATTCATTCAATAGTAACACTTAATTCTTGGTCTTTGTGAACGAGTCTTGGAGCGGATCAAGCTGCTCATAACGCAGGATACCTCATAAGTCACCAAACTTCCCTTGGCAGTTTATTTTAATATCTTTTGTTCCAGAAGGTAAGGAAATATTCATCCAGCTTTTAACACTCTCCATCTGTTCCTTGGTAAAGCCTTCAACATGAGGCTTCTAGGGAGAAAACTGTGCTCGAATGAAATTCTAAACGAGAGTTTGCAAAAGGCCAGGCTCTCTTTAGCCCCTGCTCTCAGAAAATGTCTTGGCTCATTAGGCTTGTGACAGTGGTACTTCCTCACTGCGTTTCAAAGGTGATTCCGTGGTCACCAGATCAGGTGGCTTAGTGAGCAGTCACTGGGGTGAGCTTCTCTTCAGATCTTTTTCTGGCCCGTATCTTCAGGTGGAGATGGCGGTAGAGTTCTGAACGGGTCCTGTGGAACATGCGTCACACAGCATGTTTCATAGTAAAAGGGTGTGTGGCACAAATCCATTTGAAAAACAAATTTAGAGCTTATAATTAGAGATAACACATAAAGGGTCTGAGAAATTCTGCAGTAAAGAATTCCTACTGAATTCTGTTTAACCCAGTGGGGAGCACAGTATTTAAGAGTATCATCTTGGGACACAGACAGACTTGGTCTCAAATCGTGGGCTTACTATTGGCTATGACACGTGGTCAAGTACTTCCCTGTATGGCAGGAGACCCCTTTATGCCATGAGTGCAATAGGAATAGTGAGTCCTATCCCACAGGCTTATTGTGGAAAACAAATAACCTAATGTGTGTAAAACATTTGTCAGAGTGCCAGAATCAGAGTCAGTACTAACTCATTTTAAGTATAATGTTATTATCTTATTTGACTACAAGACTCCTCTGAGGCAACATACAAGAAACTGATCTTCTAAGGAAACATGATGAGAAATACTGGCTCTCATAGATTGAGACATGTATCAATACTCTTAAGGAATTGAGCTGGTACGGATTCTATCCTGTGAATTATCTATCTAGTTAGCTGAGACTTCTTTCCCAGCGTCGTTTCTAGACAAGATGTATAGAATTTTTGGTGAATCATGTGAAATTGACTTTGAAATATAATACACAAAGGCTGTTATAAACAAGACTGACTATCTGTTTTGAATATCAAAAGCTAAGTTCTAGGATGTAAACGCTCAGGAAGAAGCCCCAAGACGGAGAATGAGAAAGAAGGGAAATTTGTTTTCTTTTGTGAAGACAAAGTTAATGGAGAATTTGAACACCTGCAGGAGAAGGATTGGTCCAAGGTCGTCTTAGAGCAGAGATGAGGTAACAAGGCTGTTTATTAATAAGGCTCTAGTGTACGGTGCGAATATGTGTACTTTGTAGGTTCAGTGCAAAGTTGAGTGGGAACATTTCTTTATGGCCACAAAGTGGCTTGGAACAACAGCTACAATGTAATCGGTTTTTAAGCTCAAGTGAAGTATAGGAAAAGTTTGTGTTCGACTCTATAACTGTCCTTTTTAGTTTTCTTTTCTCCCTCAGAGGTACCTCCTGTCCTTTTCTTAATTTCTTCTCAGCCCAGGCACCTTGCCCCAGTAAAACTTTGTCGAAACCTGCTCTTAGTTAGTTAACCTTTTGAAAGGATCTGATCATTAAATCATGTGAAAGTATAAAGTGTAAAGTATAAAGTATAAAGCAGGGTTTCTCAAGCTCTGCACTATTGACTGTGCCACCCTATTGAGGGATGTTTAACCAAATCTCTGGCCTTTTTACCTACTAGATGCCAGTAACACTCTTCACCCTACTTGTGACAACAAAAAATGTCTCTAGACATCCCTAAGCGATGCCTGGAGGGCAAAATTCCTCCCTTCCCACATCTGAAACCACTAAGTATAAATGTTTTCTAGCAGTTAAATCTATATCAGTCTCCAAGTTAGGTTCCCTTTCTATCATATGCAATTTTTTAAATTATTCAAGATGGAACTTAGAAAATTGATTTATAAGGCACACATCAGGGAAGAATGGTTTGGTACAATCATATCAAGGAGGTGAATGCCTTGTTTATTTAAACCAAATAAGCCACTCCTGTTAGTGGGAGCAAACGCTCCTCCTCAGTGGTGGCTTAAGACAGGTAGGAGGCTTTGTCTACATCTGTATTAAAATTTGAGGCCTATTTCCCTTCACTCCAAAGCATTTTTACAGTTGAGCATTAAACAATGAAAAAGGGTCTTGATCTGTCTGACTTGGTCCTTAATAAAGCAAAATAGATCGATTGCTTGTTTTTTGTCCTTTGGTAACAGAATTAGGTTTATTGTTAAACAAATCTGATGGCCGAACAGCAATTCCAACAAAGGCAAAAGAATAAATTCTAAATCGATGGTCTTTCAAGGTGTGTTTAAATACACATTTGGTATTGAATCCAAAAGACTAAGGGCTGAAGTCCAAAGACGCTGTTTTTTTTTTTGGTTTTTTTTTTCCTTGCTTTGCATTTGGCTTTCTGCTTTCCATCTTTTTGCACGCAGGTTTCCCTCTTTTCTTCTCCTCTGTTGCAGTTCTTTGTGAACTTCATGAAAAAAGAGGCACATGTACTGTGCAATGAAAACATTGGCTGTAAATCATTTCAGCTATAAAATACAGTTTTTTAGAATCCGGTAATTGGTCCTGTGGTTCTGAAAATGAGAAGGACTGCCAACATCTGAATGTGGTGGTGAATTGGTCCACAGGGAGAGAGACTGGGAGTGTCCACGCAATTGGTTTTTGACTTTTTATTGTTTTAGTTTTTCTCTGGGTATTTCTTTGGTAATTATTTACCACAATTAACTGTTGATTTTGTATAGTAAAATACCACTGGTGTCACAGAATTCAGAGCTCTAACACTGGGGGAACCTTTCAAAGGCTTGAATGCTTGGCATGCGAAAAGGTATACGGTGCAGATTCAGTGCAAAGGTAAGTGGGATGATTTCTTTACAGCCGTAGTATGTTTTGGGACAACAGCTACAATGTTATCTGTGAGACCCAGGCTGCGAGATATGCAAAGTTCTTGCGTTGGTCACAGAGCAAATAAGGAACTAATTTATTTTAGATATTTAAAATGTGCCCAGAATTCTCATTGCTTCATGGAATTCACAGTTTAAAAACAAGGATGCACGCTATGTACATGTGCAGATTTGAAGTAGAAATCATTAAAGCATTGAGTGATGCGATATGAGTTTCAACGATTTATTCTCTGAAAATCAGATATTAAGGAGATAGTCTATATTTTGAGGTTTGAGATTATGAATTCCCTGCAATGAGATAAAAGTGTTTAGTCCCCTGTCCATGTTGCCAACCACACTCAAATACATAACTTTGCACTTTTGTCTTTTCATTAATAAAGGTTAATCCTGAGACCAAGACGTGTAGCCCCAGTGAAGTCCATTCCAGAAACATAGGAAGAAGCCTCCATACCAGAACCATCAACAGGCACAGACACAGAAAGCTGCAGCAAAACCCTTTCCCTCCCAGACAAAGGACCAGGAAGCATTTTGGAAATAACTACCTTCCTCCGGACACTAGCGGGGACATGCCTCCTGCGTTCTCTAGCCCTTTGCTGGTGGAAGCAGGCAGCACAGGGCGGGTCCTGCAGGGCCGGCTGAGTGGGCGTTAGCCTGTCTTGTGCATGGCAGAAGTGGGCAGTGCTTCTCGTCTCCTGCCCTGTGATGTTGGCAGGACCAAATAGGTGACTCATCTTCTGGGACCAGACAGGGCAATTCTCTGGCCAGGGTAGTGAGTGTCAGGAGGGCTCAGAGGTGACGCGAGTCTCCACCTTCCTTCAGAAGCAATGAAAGTTCAGGAGGTGGTGCACGCCGGGATAGTCAGCAGCCCTCTCTCCCCTGGGGTCCACGGGGCCCAGTGGGGAGTGACCCTCCTCCCCATCCAGTAGCAACAAGGCATAGACCAGTAGAGTGGGAGCCTGGGCCCCACTTCTATCCAGATGTCAATAGGGCACAAGAGGAGCTGAACAGGAACCCTCTTTCTGCAACAAAGCAGTGTGTCGGTGACCTGCTCGTACCAAGTTGATGTTATCTGGACCCAGAGAGACCTTGAGCACACATGGCCATACTTCCCTTGCACTATACCTGACCAGGGGAGCAGCCTGCTAAAAACGGAAAATTAAACAGGATCCAGAATCTCCTAGCAGAATCTTCAGAAATGCCTAGCATGCAACAGAAAGTCACTGGTCCTACCAAGAACTTTTAGAAAAATCAAAAAGTGAATGAGAAAAGACAATCAACAGATGCCAACACCAAGATGAATCAAATTTTGAAATGATCTGACAACAATTTTGAAGCAGCCTCACCAAAATGCTTCACAAGCAATTATGAATTTTCTTCAAACAAATGAAAAATTAGGATATCTGAGCAAACAAACAGAAGCTATAAAAAGGGAACCATATGGAAATTGTAGAACTGAAAAATTCAATAACCATCACTAACCACTCACTGGATAGGCTCAATGGTAGAGTGGTGAAGACAGGATAAAATCAGTGAATTTGAGGTCAGATCAGAATTTACCCAATATGAACAGCGATGAACATTGATGGAAAAAAAAAGACCTTGGACAAGTTACTTAAACTTGCCTTTCCTCATATTTAAAATAAAAGTCGGGGAAGCCAGGATGTCTCAGCGGTTAAGCACTTGCTTTGCAGCCCTGGGGACCGAGGATTGAATCCTGTCCTCAGCCCATGTGGACCTATATGCTGAACTGGGGTGTGCTTCCCATGTGGGAGGCCCCCAGCCTGGTTCCTGCTCTGTGCAGTCCCCGCCCACCTGTGTGGAACAAAAGCACGTCAAAAACTGATGATGTACAACTATGGAGACTGCTCTGGGCCCTCCTCCTTCTCTCTGTCAAAAACGATAAAATAAATCTTTAAGAGATATTTAAAAAATAAAATAAAAGTCATGATTGTAGTTATGACAAAGGAATATTGTGACAATTGAGATGCATATAACAGGCTTATTTGGCAGAGTGCCAGGCATATAGTAAGCGCTCAGTAAAAGTTAACTATTAAAATTTTTGTAATCACTCTGCGTAGATAGCCATGGGATTTCATTTCTGTGTATAAGTAATGGAAAGGGCCTAAGTTTTTAAACTCAAAAGTATTAGATTCATATCCAGAAAATGCCACTTTCCAGCTGGACATGACATTGAGACTCAGATCTCTCGTGTGTAAAATGAAGATCAGAGCACACGACTACACTTTTCTTGGAAGAAGTAAGTACGCATCTGGTACCTAGCAGAGGGTGAAAATATTAGTTCCTTTACTTGAGTTTTCATCTAAGACCATTTTCCTCAACTTTTTATTAAAAATTTAGACATTCAGAAGAGTTGCAAGAATCGTACCAAAAAACACTCATAAAACTTCCACTTAATCGAAGGCTCTTTGAGTAACAATTTTTGAGCATGGCGTTATGCGAGTTTATGAGAAATTTAAAAGAAAGAGAGGCGAGGCGTTCTTCTTTTGACAAATGCATACTCTCAATGAGAAGGTAGCAGCGCTGAACCATAGACTTTTTAGAGCTGGTAAGGCTGTTGTCGATGTACAGATAGCAAATAGCTAGAATATGAAATGCAAAATGATAAATGCAATTTTTAAGAGCTGCGGGAGATATCAGCACTGGAGAGAGAAGGTCACTTGAAAAAGTGTTTTTAATCAGGGATTGGAAGAAGCCATGGGCTTGAATGAGCGGGTGGAGCATGACACCGTTCTTGGCAGAGGCAGCAGGGCTCCTACAAAGGAGAAAGACCTGGTGAGGAGCTAACAAGGGCTTTTACTAGGATTCTTTTTGCCTTCTTTGGCTACCAAGGATAAAGGGAGCAGAGACCAGATAGATAGGCAAGCAGGCCTCTGCCTCTAGGGAACCATTTAGGAAATGACTTTGGCACTGAATGCGGTTCTGGCCTTAGAGGTCTCAGAAGAAGAACGCTGCTATGCTAATTAACCCTTGGATACTTCTACTGTCTTCTTCTAGGCCATGGGAATGTCTTAGCCCTGTGGTTGATTGGAAGTGTTCTGCTGTGAGCAACAGCTCCTGCACACATTCACATGTGACCACATGTACACATACCTTCACACCCACACTCATATACACACTCACATGCACTTTCATACATTCTCACATACACACTTATATGCACAATCACATATCCACTTACATGCATTCACAGTCACACCTATACTTGCATACGTAGACTTGTACATAGTCAGAATCCTACACACCATATAACCCCATACACTCTCACACATTCATACACACTCACATACATCGGACACACATGCACATGCACTCATATGCACAACCACACACATGAACACATTCATGTCATCAAGATACATAAACACACCATACACATACAAGCAGTCATACACATACTCCTACCCCTCACCATACATACACACATAAACACACATGCACAAGCACCTTTTGAAACAACCCAGCATATTTATTGTCATGATATGACATAATATTAATATATAGATGTTTTATAAGTTAAGCTCAAAATGGTCTGATAATCTAGCATTTAGTTAAGAATGAATCTCTACCAATAATAATAAAAGAAAAAATCATAGAGTGAGTCTCTTTTTGTGGTTTTTCAAGCTTTATTTTTGTAGGAAATCCTCCAAGATTCTGTAACTTCTCTAAATAAACAACACAAAAAAGTAGTGTTTCTGGTTCTTTTTTGTTTTTATTTGCTTTTGGTCACTGTTGTACTTTTTATTTATTTATTTATTTATTTATTTATTTATTTATTTAATTTTTGACACAGAAAGAGAGATATAGAGACAGAGAGAGAACTGAACTGGGGGCACTCCCCAGTTCAGCATATGGGTCCGCATGGGCAGGGGCCGGGATTCCATCCTCGGTCCCCAGCTCTGCAAAGTGAGCGTTCAACCCACTGAGCCATTCCGGCTTCCCCACTGTTGTACCTTTTAATAAAGACATACATTCTGGCAATGAACCTTCTTAAAATAAATAAGTGAAGTTTTAGTTACCATATTCTTTTTATTTACTCAGCATTTAAAATTTTATTCTATTCTCTGAAATGGCCAGTTATTTTTCAACTGATGCTTTAGGTTATTATTATTTTTTTTTCTGAAAATAATCTTTTTGTAGTGAAGAAGTTAAACTCCTAAACTATTGGATTTTTTTATCTTTGATCTGTGAAATCTCTGAGGCTTTTTCTTTCTTTTTTTTTTTTTAAGTTTTATTTTTATTGTTTTTGACAGAGAGAGAGAGAGAGATACAGAGACAGAGACAGAGAGAAAGGGGGAGGGCCCAGAGCAGTCTCCATAGTTGCACATCATTGGTTTTTTTCACATAGTTTTATTACACAAGTGAGCAGGGGGCTGCACAGGGCAGGAACTGGGCCAGGGTCTCACCCCAGTGAGAACTGAACTGGGGACACTCCCCAGTTCAGCATATGGGTCTGCACGGGGCAAGGCCGGGATTCAATCCTCGGTCCCCAGGGCTGCAAAGTGAGTGCTTAACCCACTGAACCATCCCGGATTCCTGAGACTTTTTTTTCTTATACTCAATTTCTTTCATTTTATTCTCTTTTACTTCTACTTGTTGTTATTGAAACATCTTATTACTTATTTTGGCATTGCCTTTGATATTGTACTACTGCACACTGCTTCTTTGCTCTGGCTGTGAGTTGCTTGCACAGGCAGATGGAGAACTAGAACCCATGATAAAGCTCATGGCACCATTTGCACAAGCTCTCAAGCACACATACATCATGCTGTGCACCTAATGGTTGGCTCTATCACCAACACAATAAAGAGAGAATGTTAAGCAGATATATTGGTGCTGACGATGGTTGCTTAAGAGAGTATAAATAAATATAGTATTTCTGAAATAAATAAACATCACTTGAGTTTCTAACTTAACAATGACAATTAGGAGCATAATATTAAATTCGAATTCTGGTTTATGGGTTTATGGGTTTCTAGTCAGGTAAAGAAGAGTCTGTAATTTAGATCAGGGTCATTGGCTCTATAAGGGTCAAGCAAAGACTAATAATAATGGTTAACAAGTAATATAACTTGCCTCTGACCCAGGATAATATATATTACAACGAGGAAACACCTTATTTTTCCATGTATAAGACACCCTCATGTGTAAGATGACCCCTACTTTTCTAACCCAACATTAAGAAATCAATACATAGCCTACTCCCGTGTATCAGACAACCCCCAAGTTTTGTTCTAACAATTTTAGACAAAAATATTGTCTTATACATGGAAAAATACAGCACTTAGGTAACTAGGTATATTTAGTGAATTTTTTTAAAAACTGGGTCTTTTAACCTACTTAGACAAATTTAGACTAGCCCAGTAAGAAAATTAGGTAAATGTGCAGTGACCCAGAAATCAACTTGTGCTTTTCAGGTTAGGGGAGGGTCAGGGTCTACACTGGTTTGCTTCAGTGCTGTTTCTAGCCACCCTACTCTGCCTCCAAGTGACGTGATGCAGGATGCAGCCGATTTTCAGGTGCCAGCCAGACTAGCTGGCCTGTTCCATGGAAAGAAACTAGGCCAGGCCTGTCACACTTCAGCTCAATTTCTATTCTTTCCCTAGGTGTTAATGGCATTGGTGGTTGTGGTAGAAATAGAAGTTATACACTTTTCTAGGACTCCTTGGCATGGATAAGGTCTTTACATTAATCCTTCTAACCTGTGAGCTTGAATCAGCCTTACCACTTGATCAATGAGAAAATGGTCTCAGAAAAGTTAGATGAGATGCCAGGAGAGCTCAACAGGTTGAGCGCTTGCCTGGCAACCGTGAGGTCTCGGAATCGAATCCCGGCCCGGGCCCGTGCAAACCCACATGCTGAACTGTGGCACAACTGTTAACCGCCAGGATGGCAGTGCACTTTCTCCCCCCATTCTCTCTTTCATCTATTAAACAATAAAATCCATCTTTAAAAAAAAAAAAAGATGATTCATTCAAGAACTATGCTTTTCCCATTGGTGGCAGAAGTGGTCACTAAATATGCATGTTCTTCCCCATGATTACGAGTGAGTGCTTTTGTGATGAGATGGAATAGGTGAGAGCCAGTGCACGACTGCACTGCCTAGCTCTAGCGGAGGTTTGTTGCCACAGTGATGAAGAAGCCACGTCTTGGGCTATTGGAGCCTCGAAATGCCAGTGAACCTGATTTCTGTATCACTGCTTGAAGGGAGCTGCCTTGGAGAGCTGCCACAGTCAGTGATTTTGCTCCAGTGAGAAATAAACCTTAGATATAGATACTAAGCCTTTTCTATTATTCTGAAATGTAGCTTACCTTATCCACTATATAGTAAAATAATCCTTACTTGTATCTAATTATGTAGTTAAAAGTATGTTTTTGTATGTATTAAATTTTATTTCCACAAGAACTCTGAAAGGTAAGTATATTTATTTCTACTTGATCAGTATAAATAACAATAATATATTCAGAGTATTTTCTGCTCCTTTAGGACTATATACCTTTCCTTCGTTCACAGCATTTATTGCAGCTGAGATTTTATAAGTGTTTATGTAATTGTTTGATCAACATCTGTCTAAAATTCAAGCTCTATGAGGATATCACACTTCTAAGCCTGAACTACGAGTTAATGCCTATTTGTTGAATTCAGTTAATAAATGAATGCTGGTATCAGCCCGTAAGTTCATCTTATCCCCTACAGACAAACCATAAAGATGCTTAAAACCAGAAAAGTTAGTTGCATGATTTGAGTGATCCATGGAATTTGGCAAAGGGGGTTTGATTAATTCACCTGCATCATCAGGTTATATCTACCCCTGGAACAGAATGGGCCATGCATGCCCTTGAGCCTGGCCATCCACCCTTCTGGCTGTTTTGATGTGGGGAACAGTGACTTCAGGCTCTTCAAATTTTCATGTCAAAAAGTGATCTATCTTGGTGAGCAGCCTTAATAAATTGTGACGGTGTGCTAAACTTTGTCACAACTACTCTGGGGCCAGAGCCAATTCCATTGCATTTCATGCTTCAAGACCCTAGAGAAAATCCACAAGAGCTTAGGTTGTGGTGATGTCATTACTTATGTGAACACCAGACACTAAATGTTTGGCACTGTAGATATTAATTATAGATATTAGGTGTTATTACAGGTGCTGGTATGGAGTTGTACAGAAACACTGAGTATGTGAGTGGCACTCTTAATGGAACTCTTCTATATTCAATGCAGCTGTCTACACAGGAATAACACCCTACACGCCCCTCTTTATTAGGATGGGTGTCTTTTTTTTTGTTTTTAATCTCTTGCAATGGTGGATTTATGCAGACCTAGCCACAATTTCTTAAGTTGGTCTTCTTGGTAATCTATAGTTATTTCTGAGACAATTGACCAGGACTAGTATAGTGTCTGATTGTGGAAGTGAGTGACATTAATTGACAAATGAGCAGATTAATGGTTCTAGAGTTATTAAAATAAAGTGCTAATCACCTAAGTTGGAGAATACTGACTTCAAAGTGAATTCCTGGAATCAAGAAAAGCTACAGGGAGCAAATGCAAAACTCAGAAATAGCATATGTTATCTCTGATTCAACCAACAACAGAAATCTGGCTCAACTGTATAAGTCTAGCCACCGTGGGCTTAAGGACACCGTAATTAGGTAATTACTCAATTTAATGAAGCAAATGCAACAGCACTCTGCTTATTTGGACACAGCTCCTCTGTGCCTGTGGATAGGACATGTGATAACAAGACGTCAAAGCAATTGCTGCACTGTTTGCTGAAGGGCAGTCTACTGAAAACAGTCAAGGGCATGCGTGAGAGCCAGGGGCAGCAAGGGGGCTGTGGTTCCAGAGACTCTGCCGACTTGGCATCTGAGAGGGACCATCAGCTACACACAACTTACCTGTGGAGTGCAATCACAGTGTCCCCAACAGGAAGAGGTCCAGCCTTTTATGTCGAATACAGGCCAGACATCTGGAAAGAAAAGGTAGTGGGGGTGCAAAAGCTAAGCTTTTAATCAGATCGGTAAATTGAGGAGAGTTAGGGTTGGCCAGATAGAGATACTTCAGCTCAGAGAACTGGAACTTTTGTTCTCTAGTTCGCAGGAAGCAGAGTGTCTCGTGTTATCCTGTTTAGGAAAACTCTTTCCTCTCTGATCATGCAGGTGTTCAGCCATTTATCTGTTTTCTTTCATAATTTCCTGACCATATCCTTTCATTGCTGAGCTATGAGTTACTGCAGTAGATTGTTCTGGAAGCATGTATTCAGGTATTTGTGAAGTTGCAGGAAGCAGAACCTGCTTCCTGCCTAGAAGTTACTGAACTTTTCTCAGTGTACATAGCGAGGCTAGAGTTCAATGTGAATACTTTAAAATTCATAGCTTGGGAAATAGATTCTGAATGAGGACAATGAACAGTCCTCTGAAAAAGCAGGAAGAATAGAAGTTTCTACCAAATGAGGTGAAAATTGTTAGTAGACGATGCAATGAGATGGGATAACATGTTTTAGCACTCTATTTCCTTTTAATCTCCATGGTGGGATTTACATAAACAAAGGTACTTTTAAAAATTGTACTGTTCTCTTTTCTTAAATTTCTTTTTGAAAAAGCCTAAGAAGTGACATGCAAAGCTTTCAAAATAATGCAAATTTACTCTCAAATGTAAAATAAATTTTTTTTCTTTTTTCTTTTTTTGCATTTGAACAAAGTGCATTTTCTTGCACTGTGGAAATTCTTGTTTTGTGGTAGTTTGTGTCATGTTTCTCATAGTGTGAAGACTTCAACCAACGTGGCCATTCTTGAACATGACATTTCTTTCAAAACTTTCCCTTTAACAATTCTTTTTTTGTTTAGTCTTGTGAAAAGAAATGGTGGTTGCTCAGAGGTCTTTTAGGGAAGAAAAACACTATATAAATAGCAAGTATTAAATCAACCCAATTCTCCACCCTATGAGGCAGAAAACAATCTTTCTTGAAAACCGGTGGCAAAAAGTGTTTCTAGACTGAGAGGAATTTGGGAACAGGGGAGGGGAGAAAACCCATCTCCTGAATCCATACCAGGGCAGTGAGCAGGGCATTTAATACTAAGAGTGATAATAATGGTGAACATTTACACGGCACGTATCTTGTGCCAGAAATTTTTCTAAGCATCACTTTCTGTACACAGCTCAACCAATTCTCTCACATCCCGTGAAGTAGACAGATTTTTATTCCCTTTTGCCCATGGAAAACTGAAGTACAGAGAGATGACCTGATGTGTCAGAAATCAAACAGGCACAACATGACCAACTGTGGTTTTTGGCAGCTTTGCTTATAGACAAAATCAACTGCTCAGGGAGTGTGGTTTGTGGTCTACCAGAAAGAGAAGAGATCCACACCTCCCCTCAACAAAAATATTTCCATAATGCCCTCTGAGATTCTTAGGGTCTGAAGCCTGGACAATAAAGACTTCATTTGAGTTAAGTAGTAGATTCTATTAAAAGGAGCACCTCAGTAATAGACAAATCACATTTCCTACGTAACTGAGGGAAAGGTGTTTAGGAAGAGAGAGAAGGAGACGTATATTCTCATGTGGAACCTTACAGGCTGTGGGAAGGGCAGGGAGGGTGGGCAGCTGAGGGACAGGGAACGGCATAGGGAAAAGAAGCAGAGCCCAGAAGGGGCCACGTGGATGAGCTTTAAGAATCAGGCTGACCTGAGTTTGAAGCCCTCCCTACCACTTCCCACGTTACTGACTTCACCTCTCTAATCTTCAGTTTCCTCTTCTGTTACCTCTTGGGGTAGCTTTAAATATTTATTGAGATAATCGGGACAACACATTTTAGCAGATGTTAGCACACACGGAGAGGCAAAGTGAAGAACACAAGCTCTAGAACCAGACAGCCTGAGTTCAAGCACTGGGGCCTCATTCACGGCTGTGTCTTTGGACACGTTCCTAAAACTCTGTAATCAGGGGCCCATTATATTATCTACCTCCTAGTGTTGTCTGAGGGGATTGGTTGAGTGATTAGGCATAAAGTGTTTAGACTAGTCCTTGCAACATAACATGTGCTCTATAATTGCTGGTTATTTTCATAGAAAGCACTCAAAAAATAGCAATTGATATCAGTAAGTAAAATATGCATTAAGCTCCTCAGAATTATTTTCTAGCATGGTAGAATTTTCTTCCTTTCTACTATGCTTTGGTACCGTCAGCCTGTAAACAAGCTCTGATCATTGGCCTTAGACTTTTTATACTCGCTGTGAACAGTTTGCCTGTTATTTTGGGTTCAAGTCTGTCTTTTGCCAAGCATAAATTGGTTCAGAAGTGTAATGCAGTGGGTAATGACATGAGATGTTGTTCTTTCAGGTTTTGAGAAACAGTTATTGTAGGAGTGAACAATTCTGTCTTTGTGTTTGGACTGGCACCCAAAGGATGGGTGTGAATTGTACGTGGACTTGTTTTCCAGGTTATAATGGAATGGGCTTGCAGCTTTCTGTTTAGCTTCCCAAGCTGTGTTCCAGGGTGGCAGCTCAGAACTGGGGCAGCTCCAGGGTTTTGTATTAGTAAAGCAGAAACCCAAGGACTCTAGCCGGGTGGCCCAGTGCACTATTGATGTGAGTATTTACAAACACATAGGTGTTTTATTTGCCAGGAACCTTTTACTCTTGGTGCTTTGTTGTGGCTTCCACCTCAATGTGTACCGAATGGCATTCTTTACAGAGACATTGTGAACAAATATGAAATACTGGCCACCATATTTTCTAGTTAGTGATTGTTTATTCATTTATCCATCCATCCACTTAAATCATATTTGGAGCATCAATAATGTGCCAGGAATTATTTCAGAACACTGGGGATTCAGCAGTAACAAAACAAACACTGCTCCCTGGCATCAAGAAGCTTGCATCTAATGAAGGATGAGAGGTAATAATGAAGATAAGTGAAGCATGTGGCATGTTGGGTGGTGATGTGTATTGTATGAAGGAGAAAAACAAAGCACAGGAGGTTGGAAGTGGCTAGGGAAGGCTCACTGAGGGGATGTTTGGGCAGAGACCTGAAGGAGTGTGGGAACGAGTTGTGTGAGCATTGCAGGCAGAGGAAACAGCAAGTGCAAAGGAGATGTGAGAGTGCTTGGCACGTTCAGGGCAGAGCAGCGAGGCATAGCTGGAGAGGAGTGAGTGATGGGGAGAATACTTGGAAGTAGACTTAGCGAGTAAGGCAGAGCCACGTTATGTTGGTCATGGTAAGGAATTTGGCTTTCCTCAAGGAGGTACAGGAAGCCACTGTATGGTCTCAGACAGAGGAGGACCACAGAAGACAGCAGTGAACGGAGGACACAGACTCCAGTCAGGGCGCTGCTCTGGTGGTGAGAAGTGGTTGGATTCCGGAAACAT